>LQRL01184308.1:5836-18304 GCA_001703475.1 Hydroides elegans
TTATTTTTATTACTAATATAGTGCTGATAGTTTCAGTCATGTATCCATTGTTACTTTAGAACTTGTAATAGGAAATTGTGTCAAATTGTATGGGAGAGAAGCATCGACAATATATGACGTTTCCAGTTCAGAATAAACCCAAGTTTTTGTAATTTGAATTTAAACAAAAGAAAATAAATAAAAGGATACTTCGTTCTAGATCATCGAGACTTTGTTGTAAAGGAGATGCTCTAATTTATATTATTGATAGCAATTCAAAGTGTAAATGATCGATATTGAATTCCAAAATATTTATATTGCAAAAAAACGTCAACATCTATGACAATAACTCGCATTCTTAATAAATTGAAGTTTCATGAATACTTGACTCTCCAAAGTGCTTAAATCGGTTGCTTATATATAATTTTTGTGTAATCCAGTCAAAGTTGACCGAAATTCGCTATTTCACTATAAATGTGTAGGGACATAGTATAAACTTTAGCAGAAATTATTAATAAAACATGTATATGGTGCGAAAATATTAAAACTAATTTGTTAGGGGACGGAAATAATAGCTTCCAAAAAGCGAAAACTATTCGATTATCATACAATCAAGAGGAATTATTATCGTATAAAATTAGATCCAACGAAGTTATATGGAAAATATACATGTATGTGTTTTGGTATGAATGTCTTTTTTTGTGAACGATTTTGTATAAATAGTATCAGCATTTCAAGGGATGTTACTTTTCTCGTGTATAAAACGTATATATTAACTGCCAAAGTTATTGGACTTAAGCATTCTTAAATATCAATTCAATTCTTTCCACTCATTTGTTAAGATCAATTGTTTCAGTTTGCATAATTGATATACGCAGTTATAATGTAAATGAAAAAATAACAAAATAGAATACTACGTTTATAGTCATTAGACCTGAAATCAGATTTTCATGTGATTCTTTAATTTTTAAAAAAATGTTCAATGAGTAAATACCAGCCCAGGATTGAAGAATGTCAACCTGCTCAAATTAATCCAATTGTATTCTGTAGTACAGAATTATATCACGTTTCTGAATATTGCTCATCCAATTTTGCCTCTTGGTCTTTCAAAAATATAATATAAGCTCTCAATAGCTACGAAATTTTCAAATTTAGGTTTTAACCTGATAGATATAAAGTTATTTGAAAGGGAAAACAAATTAAATATAAATGAGTAAATCCAACTATAAGTTTATCACGATTGCTATATTAGGTAACGCAACGATCTAATGATACAACTTTTGAAACTGTGAAATTTATTTTCTTGTTTTATTATTTTCTTTCAGTTTCTCCTTGTCTAATTCTTTAATTGTTTTATATAATCTAGCTAGTGTGTAAGAGCTTTGTTCAAAAGATGTTCAGAAAATGAGATGGATAATATTAAACCCAAATTTATGGCATTTATATTCTGTTTGCTAGGATATAATTATTTCGATGTATTTGTGATAAAATGTCATGTTTTGTGTCTGTGGATTCACTACGCCAAGAAATATACACAATAAAACGTGAAAATAAAACTTGCTTTATGATGCTTTTCAATAGATTAACTCGTTACATTAGTTTTTGGCAAAAAATACATCACATCATGGTTACATATGCAATAATTCGTTGCTGTTGTCTGCTTTAAAAAGCAAATGAAAATATGAAGCTGGGAACGGAATCACGATGTTTAATCTTCAATCATAGCGATTATTGTTATCAATTAATATCATACATTTAAAAAATCAGATGCCTTATCGGCCAGAATTATACATTAACAGAATGATTGATTCATATGTAATGATTAGTTATATACATTTATAGCCTACTTCTTTTAGGAGTTTGGTGGTTCATACATATCACATTATAACACATTTTTCTCGTACAATTAATCATATATTTTCACTTTCAAATATGAAAATATAATGTGTTCATGAAATCCCTTTCAATAGTGAAGAGTTTCCCGATAAGTAGCGCTTACTCCCGAGGGGGATACAGCTGTTATGACACAGAAGATTGATGTAGGGGGAACCAGCTTGGAAGATGCTATTGTGATTTCAACTTCACTGGTTTCTAATCCGATGGCGTAATCGACGGCAGCCTGACTACTTCCGATGTAGACTTGATACACAAGGGAACCAGCGGCATAGTCAGATGAAAATACATCGCCCCAAGATATGTAGAGTGTAGCGCCTGACAGCGTACTCGTTAGAGGGGAACCTGTAAACCATTTAGATTTTTATATCAACAGAAAAATGCTACATACATTTGAGCTTTGAATATACGAGGAACGCTACATGCCAATGAGACGCAGCATGGAAATGGAACGAATCGAAATCTAAAAATGCTTGTAGCGTCCCTCATAAAAGACATTTAAACTTGGGCTTCGGTTCTTTAGAGGGAACTTGAGAATTTTCATTTTCTTTTTACATGATAGTTATGTTTGAAATTTGGCGATATAAAAGTTCGTTACTGCCGGGGTATATCAGAAGTGATATTGCCCGGCATAATGTTTCTGCTATCTAATAAAACACACATCATACCTGTAAGCGTTGGCGCTGTGCCATCTACAATAAGAGCCGTTGTCACAGGGTCGCTCGGTACATCACTGGTGTCTATTGAGCGAAGGTACACATCAACGAGACCATCGGTGAAGCTGGTTTGCCAGTGAAGTATGTGGTCCTTTAATGAAATATTTGAATAAATGATATAACTTAATTTCTGCAGTTAATTACTGGATTGATAAACAAATATTGGAGTTTAAAGTACAAATTGGATTATATATTCAATGGTGTGAATATAGCCTATTTAAAAGTTATTAGATTTATTATATCCATATTTGTGCACAATTGATACCGTCAAAACATATTTCCATAAGCCTCCTATTACTTACCAGTTTTCCTATGCTTATCCAGTCTTGATCTTGATCACCAGAAATGAGTTTATACTCAAATCTTTTAATGACATCGATTTCGAAAAATCCGGTAAACGAAAACTCAACATTATCTCCCAATGCCTGTGAAGCATTCCGAGGTTGGTCATGAGCGGATTGTTGGGGATAAAGCAGAATAGTGGCATCTTCCGATGATGGTGGGTAGGAAAGAATTAAAATCTCCTCGGCAAAGCTTTTCGATTTCAAATTAAGCCTGTTGGAGCATTCGACTGTGACATGGATTTTGTCTTTGTGAGCCAAATTAAGTCCGAGTATCGTTGAATGTTGCAATGTATCTGTCTCTGTCTTGGCAACCACATCAGTTCCACCTCTTGCTGTTCCTAAACATACTTTTCTTGTTATTCATCTATAGTTCATCGGTTTATGAAATGGTAATATCAAACTTAACATTTAACAGTTGACACATTTTGGACAAATATTCGATGAATACTTTGTTCCCAACGCCATACTAGTTATTTTCATACCTAATTGCGATTAAATAGCTGGTAATTGAAAGGTAAATGTCAAAATAAAGCCCATTTACATTACCTATTGACCAGATACAATCAGTCACAGTCGACTCACTGTCCGTCACGACCCAAGAAGCATCTACACTATAGAAGTGACCTTTCGAAGTAACATCAACTACTATGTTACCAATCAAAGGCGGGGTCGTGTCTAACAATGTTCCATCGGAACGTCCAACCACTGATATCCCGGCATTATTTGTGCAAACCACAGTTGCATATACGGTTCCTCCATGTTGTATTCGTATTGGTAAGAATGTGGTACTTCCAGTATTAACCTTTTGCCATGGATATAATTGGAATCCGCCATTTGTTGTTCCAACACCAAGATGAACACTGCTGATACCACTTTCGTTATCACTACACGCATGTTGTATTTGGATACCTTGTTGACTGTATTGAACAATCGGAGTGAACGTGGCAACATTCGCTTCAAGACATCGATAGATAGATATATGAAATGAAGCATTCTGGTTTTGAGTTATGATAGCCGGTACTATATCGTCTGAGATCGAAGTCATGAAAATAGTAGAATAAGCATATTTGTATTCACTTTCTCGATTAAAAACCATCCAGTCGACATGCCCACCAATTTGAATTCTATTTTTAACGGAATTAAGATCGACATCTGTTTTGACAATAACCTCATATAAACCATTTTCCGTGGTAGCGATGGACTGATTTGAGAAACATTGACACGTATTCAAGAATCCATCTTGTAATATGCTACTACATTGACATTCCATTTTGTCTGAATATATGGCTATTTGCTTATCATATGTTAGCTGCTCCGGTGGTGTCAAATCAATGGTAAACGGTAATGATGACACAATCTCCGAATCATGACCAACAGCGTCTATAGCTTTAACATAAACCTGGTATTGCTTTCCATGTTCCAACGATTCAATTTCAAGTGCGATTTGATTGTCAAGGTCCGATGATGTAAAGTTAAGAACATCCCCATCTTTTTCAATGGCATAATGATAGCTATAGATGAATGATTCCCTGTCCATAAATCCGGTCCAAGAAACCTCCAACGTGTCACTAACATATGATATGTGATGGTTTTTGAATGATGTATAGACAACACCCGTGATAGGAGGATCTATGTCCACAATGAATCCGTTTGATATATCATAACTAGACATTCCTAATTTGTTAAATGCATACACCGTTGTAAAGTATCTTGTCCCCGGAGTCAGAATGATATCTGGGATACTAATATTGGTTGATACGCCTACTGCGGCTAGGTCTAGGATATCGTTACCTTTAATAATTAAAACAGTTATCGGTACTTTTTTCAACAATTTTTATCATCGGATATTTGCAAATAATTAATTTCATTTTGAAAGGTGATTTTAAAAAAATAGTTTTCATATCTTCAAAATGATAGAAAAATGAATAATGACAGTTTTGATCATTATGCGTAAATATAAATCATCCTACCTCCCGACGTTGTTCCAATAGCTACTTCATATTTCTCGATCATAGATTCGGCATCCGAAAAGACATCTTTCCATTCAGCAAAAATACCCGTGGTTCTATGTGTAAAATCGATCTCCTCGAAAAATTCAGGGTCCATATCTTTAACATGTTTACCCGATCCGATCGATGGCGGTGTGTTATCTACTAGCACTCCCTCGGATGAATGTAGCGTGAATTCGCTGAAACTATGCCAGGCTCGGACATGGTAAACATAGCTGTACCCGTACTCAATAGGAATATCCCCAGCGGAAAAGCAGTAGACAGCCTTATCATAAGTTTCAACATCGAACCAAATTTTATCGTTCATGGTATCAAATATACCTGAACCGGGGCCCTGGCCCTTCATGCTTACAGACCACTCATATCGTAGAACAGTTTCATCGTCTGTAAGCCAAAAGCCAGAAAGACAAGCAGTGGAGGGTGTCAAATCGATGTCATGACCATAAAGACCATCATAAACGCTCATTGAAGGGACATCAGTGATGTTCAATTGCGTGCAATTAGATTCAAGACCACAGTACCCATCGACAACTTCACATGTACAATCATTTGTACAATAGTGACTTTCGCAAGAATGTTTTTCAATCTGAAGTACTCCTGAATTTAAGCTTGGATTCGAAACAACCACTGAGGTTTTAATAACATCACTCATTAGACCGACACCATTTTCAGCCCAAATGCTCAAGTAGATCTTAGATCCAGGTAATCCCTTTAAATCGATATTTGTAGCCTGAGTTTCATTAATTGGGTTATGTGCCACTTTGACCCATCGGATAAATCAGAACCAGTATAACTGGAACCAACGCTTAAGTAATAATAGCTGATCTCAGAATGGGGATCAACAAAACCTTTCCATGTCAAAACCACACTGAAACCACCATCGCTGAACCAGAGGAGGGGCTGAACAAAACCACCACGAAGAGGGGGAGAGGAATCAACCAGGAACGGTTCAGATTTAGACACGCTACACAAATGTGCACTATTACATCCATCTACTTTCGCCGTATACAAAGTGCCATCTTTAAGCCAGGATTCAGAAGAAAGTGGAATAGTTGCTGTAGAAGCAAGTCCTAAGTTCAAATTGTTCAGTGGTATTTCTCCGTCGTGATGTGATGTCAAATATAAAGTGCTATGCAGCATTGGACTTTGTTGATCCACAATCTTCCAAGCAAACGAAACGTAGGATGGGTCAAATTGAGTATTTTGGCGTAGCGCCGAATACGTTGTCAAGTGAACCTGTGTTTCAATTTGAGGGGCAGTGATATCAAACCTGAAGCTTTCAGAACTGGCTGAGGAGCACATACCAACATAATTACAACCTTCAACAATGGCATAATAAGTATTATCAATGTCTAGATAAGGGTCGTGAATTATCACTGATGTCTCGCCATAGACATGGACTGGAGAAGAACTATTGCAGCTTGTTTTTGATTCGCTTATACAAACTTTGTAAAATGCCATCCCCGATTGTGTATCGAGGAATCCGTTGCAAGAAATTTTGATTGAATTCCTAAAACAAAGAAATCATAAAAAATGTTATCTGATTGTCACGATTTCCATGTAACAGGGGTTAACTACTCTGCGACTCTGCTCTCTTTTACTAATTCTTTAACTGTTTCGAAGGTTTTATAAAATTAATTAGAAATGGCTTCTTTACAAACTATGTGCTTGGTATAGTCCTTATTTATAATTCATAACACGGTCATATACAGAATCGTCATTTTGCATTTCCTGAGTGTGCTTTTAATGTTTCTTCTTTATTCTTTTTTAAACAGTAAACAAAAGTAAATACAAATTAAATGTATGATATATAAGCACACATACATGTTTGCTTGGTAGCGTTCATGGGATGCCCCAAAACCGACTGTGACAATGCCGGGAAGTGGCTTTGAGTCGTCTGCAATAAGGGCATAGGACACTGCTGAGAAACAGAGCATTACTCCATTGCATGCCTCTACTGTTGCATAGTACTTCACACCGGGTATCAAGTCGATTTCGGCATGGTAATCTAATTATTTGAGACAAATAGATTTTTCTCTGTTGTAGACATTATCGCAAATGATTTATTGATTCAATACGTTTATGCACCGATCATTTGGTCAGGACTACAACATATGAGCTAATTGCGTTTGTTAACCAAATATATACTAATTGTAGCGTAAGTTTATTTCATGATGTTCGTTATCGGAGAGGAAAGCCATTATTAAACGATTCAATTCGACAAATCGGCAATGCCATTCAACAATATCATTCAATATTTATACACTTAATCGAGATAAGGACAAAACAGAAAAAGAAACTTCAAACTAATGGAAGTTTTATAAACACCTAATTAGTAATATTAACATATTAGCTTACCTTTCTGTAGTCCAACATTTCTCCATGAAATCGCATTATCCGAATATGGCTCTGTTCCTAATGCAGTGCGATAATACATTATTCCTGAGTGCGAGTCTGAAAATCCTCCCCAATACAATGTTACGTTTCTGGTGTTATCAGTGTAGATCATGGAATCCTTTTAAATAAGACATCATTGATTAGAGATTCCATGGTAAAATATTCAATTTATAGGCTAAATGCACATTTTATATTGTCTGATAAGACCAGGACGGCTTTTCGATCATGATAATAGAATTTGCTCAATTTAGAATTCATTTTATAACCTTATTGAAACCACTACAGCTTTTTTGTCATACTTGTTGACCCCAACTTTTGATTTTGCAATACTTGTAAGAAATATAACCTCTGCATCTTCATGGAATCTGATATAACCGATCTCTGGAGCGGAATTATCCACGAACGTAGGCTCAGATGACAATGTTGTCGATAATCCAGCTCTGTTGGTCACCTAATATGAAATATTAAAAAAATGTAAAATGACATTATTGATTCATCACACAAGGAGCTTTTATTCAATCTGACCAGTAAAGTTTTGTTTGTCACGTTATGTTGAGTTTTAAAAGTGAATAGATAGAAAACGAAACATGTAATTTATTGCATTAAAATTACTATTTTATACGTTCAATGTTGTTATACATAATGTATTCAGAGTTTTATGTAAGCTTTCGGAGCTTGATGAAATTACCTTTGCTATGAAGTAATACAGTCGTCCATCATGCATTAGTTCCGATGGCTGAAATTGTATAGTAGTTGTGTTGTGTTCACGGTAAGGAATTATATCGTCACTTGAATCTGTAGTACCGACGCCCACTTTCATACTGGAAATGCCACTTTCGTAATCTTCTGCGTTTATTACTCTAAAATATATAAACTATGCGTTATTGATTAGTTTTATTATTCATTATTATAGCGTTAAGAAAAGCTAGGGTAGAATGATTATTAAATGATCAAAATAAGTCATTATATTCAAATTGTGAATAAACCAGCGGCGGCAAAACTGACTCACCGTATAATTGTGTTTGTAGCATCAAGATGATCTCCAGAATAAATGTTTTTAACTTCAACATGCCCTATCGACGGTGGCGTTGTGTCAATTATAACTGGGTTTGATTGTTGAGTGATGCAGTTTCCAGCATGGTCACATGCTATAAAGATTAAATAATAATTGAATTTCTTCACAAATAAAGGTCATTGTCAATTATTAAAGTAAGGTACAAAATTTCAATTAAATGGAATAAAATGCATTTAGGAAAACTCTTGATTGCTATAGAGGTAATCAATCTAAATATTCCTACCTTTCACACTCGCATAAAAATATTGTCCAGAAGCGATATCCAGATTTGTCAAGTATGTGTGGGCTGATGTACCAACGCATTGGTAACGATTGATATCTTCGCTGTATTCCGATGTCCCTATGAACAGAAAATGTCAAAACATCAAAATTGTCATGCTCTTTTGAACAAAAAACCTTCTTAAAGTCTTTCTTTAAAGAAATAAAATATGGTTTATTGTTAAATATATATATAAACATACCTAGAGCGACTTCGTAATAGGCTATTCCTTCTACATAACCCGTGTCAATCCAATTGGGGTTATCCATGAAACCACTCCATTCCACCAATACTGTATCATTGTGTACATGTATTTCCTGTCCGTTCCCTGCTAACACATAAAATACTTGGGTTATCTATTTGTTTCATCCGACATGTGAAACAAATACGTTGCAAAAATGTAAATCTATATAAGCCAAGCAGTTTTTTAAAAGACATATAACTAAACATTTACGCATATGTGCCAGATAAACGTTCCAATCACTACAGAACCAGGTGAAGGGGCATCTGTGTCAAATACAAAGCCATTGCTACATGCACTGTATGTATGCGATTCACCACAATCAGTTTTCATGCATATGAAGTATCTAAGTCCCGATTCAAACACTATTCGTGAGAATTTGACATAGTTATGTGATGTATCGTGTCGTTTAATGCAATCACTTGACATCCCGTCCTCAAAACAACTGATATTGTTTTTCAACTGTAGAGAAATTAATTAACAAAAGTTCGGTTGGATATGTAATATGATGATTTTAATATGATACTACGTCATATGTGTCATAACAAAACCCTTGTCTAATCATGATAAGTTGTTATAGAATTATATTTCAAGAATACATGGATATAATACATAGGTATCAATATACCTGCAATGCCCAGGAATATGTTTCGCATTCAATACCAACAACAGCGCCAGCAATTCCGTTACCGTTAGCCGTGAAATCCACATCGTTATTGTGTAATACCTTTGTTAACTTTCCGAGGTTTGTTGAATGTAAAAACTTGTCAAGATGGTCAAAGTAGTAGCCTAGTGGGAGGTCCAATATCTGAATATTTGGCATGGGGCTTTGATCGAGGAGTATGATTTCTGTACTATATATACCATACAAGCCAGCAGTATTTCGACACCTTATGATGAAATGCATCGTTGAATGTTTATAAACTTGGAGTTTGATGTGTTCGACCACCTGAAATATATTTTGTCGGATGAAATGATATATACTACAATTGTAACTAAAGTAAGATGACTTATTGAACACTTAAGCAAATATTATTGAGACAAAAATCTAAAGGCGATATAACTTCATTTTCACATATAAACATTTCCATGCTTTAATGTGCTACACACATTGAATATAACATGATGTGCACAGTTAAATTATATATACTTTGAAAAAACGTGTATACTACCTGTATATTTTGATTATTCTTATTCACGCTCAAGCGTTTCCATGGTGTTATCGAATTCGCGCCTGAATTATTCAATGCAATCACCCAGTCATAAACATTGACATACTCCTCGGGATGAGCTACTTGAAATGGAAGCCAGCTAGCCTCCAGTAGAAAGGTATCCAGGGCCAAGCTATCGTCAGTTCTGTCTATTGTTGTTCTTATCGATTGGGGCGCTGGTTTTGTAGAATCCACGAGTAGGGTAACAGAGTCAGGAGATGATATGCATGTTAAACCAAAGCAGGCCTGGACTGAAAGGCTATAGGCTTGACTATCATTCAATCGTGCTGATAAAAACGTATGGGTTTGGTGAGTAGTTGAAATTATTTGGTGTCCAAATGTATCGGCGAGTGTAAGGACATAATGGGAAATAAACGTGTTAACTTCAGCATTAAACGAATATTGCAGCTCTAAATTATCCTTTGACAGAACAGATTTGGCAGAAACTTTGCAATCCTCAATACTAACCTCTATTATTTTGTCTAAAAGGAAATTCGGTGCATGAACCTCTACGACGATTGAACTATTTGTATGGACAAACTCGTAAAACATTTTTAAAGAAGAGCCAGAAAACAACCAGTTTGCAACAGGGTAAACTTTGCTATTAATTGTAACCGACATTGAAGCTGCCGAATCGAATTCAACTTGATTATAACCAATAACTAGGGTTCGTTCTGGTGAACTTGTAAGAGGAACATTTCCTATGTACATATTCATTGTATTATTTTCCAGTGCAATGATATCTATCAAAGACAGGTTAAACCGAAACTGATCTGGACAACCATGACCAATAACCATACTAGCATATTGGTTTATATCCGAAGTAGAACCAATAAAAACACCATGTGTGGATGCCGTGCTGTATCCCTCTTGATTTTGTGCCTTAACAGTTGCAAAATACTTTCGTAACGGACTAAGATTTAGATTTCTAACACAATCAGATTGTTCTGAGGTTGAATACTGAAAAGGAACAATATCAGAACCATATGGGGAGGAACCAATTGAAATTGAAAAGTTCAGTTGATCAGAATAATGTTCAAAGCCAAACCACCGAACACATATGCTATCATTATTTTCCTGGTGCCCTATTTCCTTTTCCGAATATGCACTTAAGGTATGATAAACCACACCATGGGTTGGAATTATCTTTGAATGAATAGTAAACGAATTCGAAGATTGTATCGTTGGAAGCCCTGCCCTATTATACGATTTTACAACGAAGCAATATTCTTTTCCGGAATCCTGGTCGTACTGCTGCACAAGTGATTTATTGATGTTGATTTCATGTGTTTCCAATTTATACATTTCTGAATAAGGTACAATATAATCTAACCAAGCAATAATGTGCTCTGAGACGTGTTCATCCACTGAAACAAGATCAGGTAAATATTCATGCACTTTACAAATAATACACCCGAACGTTCACATAATTTATAGTATTTCCAACGCTTCCTTTCAAAGTGATTTTCGAAAATGCATTTATTTATGTTTATGTTTTATGTTTATGAATTTTACTGTTTGACTATCAAATGTAAAGAATACTTACCTAACGTCCATTGATAAAAGGTGAGCGGCCTATAATCCTGCGAGTCGGTAAACGTGTGAGTTGGCCAGGACAACTTGATAAAATCATTCGTAAGGTGAACTGATATGTCACTATCAGTAACCGGAGGGGTAAAGTCAATAATGATTGGCCCTAACAGAGTAATAGTTTCCAGGCCGCCTTTATTCAGCCCCTTGAGATTGATATAGAATATGTCGCCATGTCCCATACCAGAGTGAATGCTTTTAAACGCGGTCTTATTATGGGTGGATATATAATCAATTATATCTGGTTTACTTTCACTTTGTTCATTCGATGAAATTCCAACAAACCAATCCAATATTTGACTTTCATTCTCAGTAAAATTCCATGATATGTGTAACTCATCAGTTGCAATATAAATAGGCGAGCTATCGTCAAAAGCTATATAGCTTAGACAAAAGTTATCAGAAAATGTTTCATCGAAAGAAGGTGCAACGGAGCCATTGATTAGTAATTCGTTAGGGAACTTATCAATGATCGAAGATTCCACGGTTGCATTTTCACACACATTTATACACGTTTCCGTTGCTGTTAATATTCTTATCGAACCATTGTTATTCAAGGCATACACGGAATCGTTCAAACATAAAATACTCGATGTAAACATGGCACCTTTGAGCGAAATATCCTTTATTTCCGGAGGAGTTTTGTCAATTACTACACCCGATGAGCACACACTCAAAGATGATTCCTTGGCACCATTGAATGCTATCACTGATATCTTATGCATTCCGTTATTCATTGAGTCAAACTGTAAAA
>LQRL01184308.1:21255-41134 GCA_001703475.1 Hydroides elegans
TATTTGATATGAATGCATTTATGGTTATGTATATTATACATTGATATTTACGATTAATGAATCGTTTTTGTTAATTACCAATATTCTATGCAACTATATTTTTATTGATATTATTTTATTCAATAGCAACGCTTTAGGAGTTTATACGTAACATTTATTCTTTAAAAATCTGCACTTTTTAAAACTATATCATATACTAACCAGATGGTTCTGTTATGTTGTATATTGGTGTTGGGTCAAACCATCCACCTATTTCAACTTCTAGAACCATGTCCTTTCTAACTCTATCACCATAGTCCATGATGTCATATTCACAGTTGTTGTCGAGATTCAAGCAATGGTCTGGAGGGGCAAAATCCGCAATGAAACACTTTTCCTCTACTGCAATAGACTCTCCGTAATCGTAATGCCTGCAAAATATTTAGAAATATATTTAAAAAGTACTGATCGCAAACGGTCAGTAAGGTCATGTTAGACTTGATTATCACTAAACAAACCCATTACTCTCGAAAAATATGATATATATATATATTTTTGACATCAATATTTCTAGCGAAATTGAATTCAAACATTTGTTCAGGAATCTTAATTTTATGAGGTATTGAGTATTCTCAGACACTGACTGTGCCATTTTAATACAATGGTACATTCTTATAGTATTGTAGAAACTGGGCTAACACATATGCTTTTGAATAAATGAGAACCAAATTGAATAAAGAAGCTTACATATTTAGGCAACAAATTTATTTTTAACAATAATATGCTATTATAATTTAATTTTAATATTCAATCTAACCATATTTTGATTCAAATCACAATTACCTGACAGGTGGTGCCTCCAAATCCATCATATCTTGAATGTCGACATAACCACTGGCTGTGACAGTGAACTTATTGCATACTCTTTAAAAATGAAAAAGACAATTAAGACCAAGCATGCAATTTTCCACATGAAAAGTTCTAAATATAAAGTATATAACAAATGCATTTCGATTGATTTGATTATATTTCAAAAACGAAATACAAATATTTGTTGTCATTAATCATTGTCAAACAAAAACAAAACCATTGAAAATCTAACGTTTATAGTATGATAACAAATCCTTAAGACATATCTTACTTTTCGCCATTTTGAAGGTGTTGGCTGTAGTCGGAATAATTGAACGTTGAACTACAACTAATTGGATTGGCGGACGGATGTGTTGAGTTAAACTGAATACCACTACATATATATTCATCTTTCCCTAATTCAATTCTCAACTGCTCTTCATGAGTACCTTTGGGAAAAAAACGTATATTTTTTTCCATTTTTTAATAGATACAGAAGGGGTTTTATGTCTAAACATTTTTAAATTATTAAAATGTGTATATTTAGCAATATTTGACATCGGGAATGTAAAGATTTATATTTTACATTTTCCTTACCGTTTGCAAAGTACTTGAGTACAATAACCTCTGCTGCTGTCACTCCAAAAAATTCAGAAACAGCATAATCATTAAAACCAGGTATTACATCCGGAACATTTGAATCCAACTTAAACATGAAATTGAAATCAAAGCTGATGCAGTGTGGTTTAAAATTCATGAAGGCATTAATGGTGTTCGCACAACTGGTTGTGTTTCCTTTATATTTTGTGACGGCTTGTGTGCCATCTTCCGCAATGGCTTTCATGCTGCATATTTCGATGGACGGTGGATGAACCACTGCAATAACCAATATTGACAAATATTAAAGAGCGCAATGTGTTCTTTATTGTTTTATCCAGCATATATAGTACAAAACATATATTCAATTAACTTTATATTTGTAGTCATAATTATACTATAATAGAGAAAAATACATTTCAGATTTGATTTATTATCTTTATATTTGCATCCAAGATTATAAGAAAATTTAGCATATGATAATAATATAATAACTTTGCGATGCCCAATAGTTGTTATTTATTGTGCTTACAATAAATATAACATGATTGAGTCAATTAAAAAAAAAACAAACACAAATAACGTATCTTCTCACATTTGCACTTTGTCTCAGTAACATTGTCAGTAACCATCTCAAATCCATCACTACATGAGCATGTACTGGACAGATACCCATTGTCTATGTCACAAGTTCCAGGCCAACACCAATGACCAAGCCAGTTGCACCTAGCTGTAATTTTTACACATTAAATGGTTCAATCATTGTTCTTTCATACAATGAAATGTTATTATTGGTGTATATGACAGGATCAACATATGAATATCGATATAAACAGATCAAAAATCATATATTCAATATAACGGTTTTATTCTATTCCAACGAATCAATTTTCCCGAATGAAGCATATTAATGTCTCCTAAAATAAATAAACATAATGTAATAACGTCAAAAGCCAATAGCGTAACTATATTAGAATGTAAACATAAACATACGATAGCATTGATCTTGAATCAGTTCGTACGCTGTGCTGTTTCCGGATTTATAGCTGCATTCCGTGCAGTATGTCTCGCATGGGCAATTGCAATCACTGCATTCGAACAGGTAACAATTGTCTGGCGGAGGATCATCTGACGTAACATAATATATGCTTGATTTACAAATAGTATGAGAACCGATAAACATATCAAAAGTTTCATTGGTTTCGTTTAAATGACGATGCTATATGTTTTATGTTTATGCCAGATATATTTTCTGCATGCTTTCATTTCAATTTCATTTTAAGATAAGCATTAAGCAGTTTAAATTTAAAAAATATTAAATATAGATTATACTCACCTAACGTACAATCACATGTATAAGTTGTATCAAGATACTTATAAATGCCTGGGCATGGATCTCCTCCAAAGATTCCATTGTTGACATCAAATGAACAACTTTGGTAACCGTCACATTGTGAATGAACAAAATCTGTTTCGTTGCTTCCCGGGCAAATAACCTCATCCTCTAGACTGACGAAATATATATTATGTAGTAATTTTACTTATTTAGTGGCTTCGTATTTGTATTTAGAAGTTAAGATGTGAACTATAATTTCAAAAATTTGCCCGATTGTTTAATTGCATAATTGATAAAATAAACAAACCTGTCACTTTGACAATAGGAGATATCTGTCCTTCCATAGTGAGAATTTAAAAGGTTTATTGCTAAATAATCGCCTTGACAGGAGTAAGAGGCTACATATTTTTCACAGGTAATCGGGTTCTTTGTTGTGCATCTTGTATCTGCATCTACATTGTATTTCGCATGTTAATTTCCATTTTGAATTCAATTCAAATTTTAAACGTTTTATATGATGTAATACTGTTATAGTATATTTTCTAGATACATAACAAAAATATACTTGAAATATACAACAGCATAAGATAATCATAAAACTTGCTTGTAACCGAGGGAAAATAATTCAAAACTTATATTTATTCTTTTTTAAAACAATTTCATCATATAGCATTAACTATATCGGTCTATAAGTCTCATGAGGAACAGAAAAAATCAGATTTGTGAATCTTTCTTTGACTCAGACAATAAGTCACATGGGTATTAAAAGAGTTACGAAAGCCCGCGATCGAGAACGTGAATCCGGGATTGTGATTGTCTCCTCGTTCTCCAAAGTCATGAGAATATGTGTGCATGTAATCGACAAGTGACATGCAAGCAACATCTTTGCCCTGGAACTTCCAGAGTGGCTAGCGAAAATGGCTCAGAACACGCAACTTAATATTTCGGTGGAATCGCGGTCCGTTTGGACACCACAACGAGAGGGGCAGTAATCATCGTCTCACTAATAAATGCTGCTACGGCAGCAGTCAAGAACAAATGTCAAATTCATAATCAATTTCAATATATTTATTAGAACACAATGTCATACTTCGATGAAGGGACGTCGTCTTCATACATCCGGCACTGCGCACTGTGGGTGGCGGCATCGCCGACGAAACGAATTTGTTGGTGAGCATGTCGCACCAGCTGCGTATCCAGCGACGTGACACAGCTTCATGGGAGACGCAGAAGAAAGAAGTATCTTCCAGGCATATGATGGCGCTCCGCCACGATCCATCATTCCATCCCTCGGAGTGCTATTCACGTCTCCGCAACGGCAACGAACTTCCAACTGTCATTGCAGTTACAAACAAAGGAAGATTCCAGCCAGACAAAGAAGCGCAATCAGACCTCGCCGGGAACAGAAGGTTACGGCAAGTGTAGTAGCCTCCAGCCCCCTACACCTACAACTTCAAAGAGCAGTTCGCATGGGTGACCACAGTGGCAAATGTGAAGGGGGTTGCCTACCAATCCTCAGTTAGGACTACCCGCAAAACACTTGAAATGTGTA
Organism: Hydroides elegans; assembly: GCA_001703475.1. NCBI lineage: Eukaryota > Metazoa > Annelida > Polychaeta > Sabellida > Serpulidae > Hydroides > Hydroides elegans. The sequence continues at coordinate 25,569 of LQRL01184308.1, forward strand.
ATCGATTTAGTTTAAACTTAATTAAAGGGCAGGCGCAAGCCGCTGCGCGGTGCAGTTACTCGAAAGTGCACCATGATTAGTTAGGTAGCTGATCCCGCTGGACATGCTCTCTTGCGATGTCCTTTTAATAAACGCCCAAGTAACGTGCAAGCTTTTTTACTCTCAATGACAGCACACCACCAAAACACCCTCAGTTCCGGGCAATCGGGAGCTAAGAATCTCCCGGTCTAAAATCTATCGCTACATGGAATGTGATGATCCTAAATAAGGAAAGACATCTACAGATCCTTCATGAAACATTCAGAATTCATAATTGACATATTAGGCATTTCTTAAACAAACTGGAACAATACCCCCTCCTTAAAGAAGCATTCGAGCAAGACTACGTTACCATAATTCTTTTATGCGAAGAAAATGCGTCGCAATTAAAGTAGAAAAGGAACTCTCAAAACTGATGCTATCATACAAATGTTGCATGTATCGGAAGGCTCCCGGCATCGACAGTATCACAGCAGAGGCGCTCGAAACGGGTGGGAAGCCCATGATAGAAGTGATTGATAAAATATTCAATCGGTATGGATGCATGGGCAGACTCCAAACGGTCGATTCCAGCTTTTGCAAAGATGTAGTAGAGATATTCTACGATATGCTACCGAGCGAAATATACGTCACGCGAGACCTAAATGCCGAAGTAGAAATAGACCAACATCAGGTATGGCTAGGGGTATTTGGCCGATACGGACTAAGTAAGCCAAACGATAGACGTATGCAATTGCTACAGTTCGGTGCATTAAACGGCCTTGATATCAGCAACACCTATTAGCGATAACCACAGAAAAAACGTGTAACTTGGATATCGCAAAACTATGAATCAAATAAACTACATCCTCAGCCAAAATACATGGTGAAAAAAAAACAAATGGGCCTACTATTCAGCTGAAATAGACTCAGTGATCATATTCAACCCAAACTTTAAATGCCAAGAATAACAAAATCACTGCTGAGACAATGTGACGTGGACAAAAACACAGGATGAAATGACCTAGTCAATGACGTTGAAGTGAAGTTAGGGGAGCTTTCGCTCCCTGTTCGACCTCAAATATGTAGAAGCCATGTATAACACATATAAAGAGGGAACACACATAAAATATAATAAAATATTCAATGTTTTATGGATGCATGGGCAGACTCCGAAAGATTGGCCACGTATGCTGATCACCCCTATACATATGAAAGGCGATAAACTCAATCCGGGCAATTACAGAGCCACCTCGCTCCTTTAAATCCTAGGAAAGGTATTGCGAAAATGTAATGTAAGAACGCCCAAGAACATAGCGTTCCACTTCACTTTGATTTTGTTGACTTCAAGGATGCTTTCGATAAGGTGTGGAGGAAGGCCTGTTATTTGGGAAAAGTAGTCAATAAGCTACGCTCTTCAGATACGCCTATACAATGCCCTAATAGTGCTCATAGCCACATGTGCATCCGAACCATGGACCCACAAATCTTTAGAAACGCCCAGACTCGTGATGTTCGCTATATGCTGGCAAAGAGCTATCCTAGGGGTACCTCGCAGAGGAAGACACCCTGAATCAAGCAGATCGACAAAGCCCTTCAGGTGAAAAACTTAATCACAGAAGTGGTCAAGCAAGCAAAAGCGGTTGAGATTTCTGGCCACGCCACAAGAAGGCCCCTTGAATGCTGCGGCACCAAAGCCTATTGAAACGATTTTTCAAATCCAAGACCGCGAGGCCAGCCACTCAAGAAATGGATGACCCAGGGGCAAGAAGTCACAGGGCCCCACATCGCTACCGCAGGGCGCAAAGCACCGCACCATCGGCGTACAGTCAGTCGTCTGGAGAAGCGAAGAGTCCTGAGCAGTCATGCTGCTTACAGGAGAGATTATTCACCAATTAAGCCTTTAGCTTATAAGTGGCGGTGCCTCATAAAAGTAAGACAATGGCAAGACAAAGAAAAGGTATTCCAAGACAGCAGACCTCGTATGTATGAGATTTCAAACATGGAAGTTCCACGGATATTCCAAGCGCTCTGTGTCGGAACGTGGGAACGAATTATTCTAGAATGCGTTAAGCTGGTGTGTCATTTAAAAATTAAGAATATTTCATTGCATTTATGACTACGCTCTCAATGCGCTTGTATTGTGGAGACCTGTGAGTTCCATTTGATCTATTTTGTAAACCGTTTGAGAGCGGGGTATAGTACTGAATTGTAGTATGTGCCTCTGATAATAACTGTGTATCGACCTCTGGGTCGTTTGATTTACTTCCTAGCAGGTCCCGTCATTATAATAGAATAGTATCATGTTTTTGTAAAGAAGAGGGGGATATCGTGTGTCCACCTTATTTTGTGTATCCAGTTTTCCTGGGTTTTATTTATTGTCATTTGGGCATTTATTATGTCGCTTGATATCAACGAATCCCTCCTCCTTTCTAAAAGACTTTTAAGAAGGATGTGAATTTTGAAAATTAGAATTCCATTCAGTGGGAAAACCCCCTATCAGTTTACCTATTTTGTTTCTGAGTGAATAACTATCTGGTTAAGCCACAACCTGCACGTGAATCTCCGCATACTGTTAATTAAATGTCTGTGATTATATTATGCGGAGATGGGCGAAAGGTATTTACCGCGTATAATAGGCCCATCGGACCAATGGCAGCAGGATATAGCAAAATCGGGAGACCCAAAGGGGGTTGGTTTTCTTATTTATAAACCCTAGATTTCAATAGAATGCGGTCTCAATTCAATCAATTGTACAACGTAGCAACCCGCGCTTTTTTTGCAGCTAGTTTAACAAAATTAATAATCACAACGTAACACTAGATAACACTAGATAACACTAGATAATGCAACCATGGTTTTAATAGTTAAAAATAGTTGATAGTTACTTTTGAAATGTGCTGAGTTTGGAAAAGTGGGGTTTGTTGCAAATTAGCGCGTATCCACAACCGTAAATTTGATTCGATTAATTTTATTTACCTAAACCACAATTTAAACTATTAAAAAATAGTCATATTTTACTTGTGTGACAATGTAAACGTCAACTTATGTAGCATGATATAAATATAAAGAAAAAACACAAACCTAAGTTAACAAAATATTTGAATAAAAGAGTTACACTTACTTGCTGGAAACACAACATGCTTAAACGCTAGCAGTAAAAACAGTCGATATATGAGTTGCATCATAGATGTGTGTTATCCATCAACACATAATTCAATATTGATTAACAGACTGCAATGCAACAAATTTCCTTTCAATTCAAATCTTCACATATATCTGATGAGGGTTTGTTAAAACAGGGTATTTATTTCCACTGCAACTACAAATTATTTCTTGGAACAGGCGCGTTCAAAGGAGGGGGGGGGGGTAAATATGTTTCATTTCTTTGGACATTTATTATGTCTCTCGGGATTATATTGCTCTAAATGCCAGCAAATATGAATGCCATTATACAGATCAACATATATTTACATTGGTATATTTCAAACTCAAATCTATATTTATTATTTGTATAATAACATTCGTAATATGTTTCCGGAGAAATTTATATGCAATTTTTTTTTAAGAAATAAAAAATAAATTACTCACTAAATGACCAGGCTGCTTACATGGTGTCAATGGCAATATATTCTATAAAACAAATTGTTTATGACGGCGGTTCTTTTTATTTTAGGGTTGGACGTATAATGTTACAGCGTATAAGACATCGAACTTCATATATTTTCAAACAGTAATGTATTGATATAAATTGAGGCATATATAGAAACATATTATTTACCTGTTATATATCAACACATATTAACAAATCGACAACTGAGAGTCAGGTGAAGGTTCATGATTGTCTATGCACAATGGTCTTTCATTTTCATATTTTCTATCAATAATTATTTTTATCGATTTTCTCTTTTAATACTTGCATAAGTGAATATTTATGCCAATAAGTTTTTCTATTACTTTATTTTCCCATAGCTGGCGCCCTTGCTGTAGACTGATATTATAATAGCGCATTTATAAGACAAAATACATAGATGTAGGTTAAAAACGTGTAAAAAGTAGAATAGTAGAAAAATAGTGACATTGTCGAAAGTAATGTTTATCACATAAACAAAAAGCATGCATATATTTTGCTTTATTGTGTCTTCAACAAAAAAAAAACAGATCAAAATATTGTACTTACAAATATATTTTGTGAAAATAGAAATTGACGCCACACATCCAACATTACATGTTTATGACCCAATACTGTGAATAAATGAACTAGAATAAGGTCAGATTGGAATGGAGCCGAATATCACTTGGCCATTTGTACTTCAAAGAACGTCATACAATCAATGTCAATCCAAGCAAACAGGCTTCAAAAATTAGCTTATATTGAATTTTATTTTAGTAAATCATTACCCTTATTGCATTTCTTTGATCTCATAATGACCCTTGTGACTTCGTTGTGTCGGCTAGGCATTCTCTTACTTAGAAGATCGGTATCATTTTTTTATATCATGTACCAAGTCAATCTGGTACCGCACCTGGATCGTCTACTTATGATGCGAAAAAATAATGCTGTACTGCGGTCTTTTTTTGAGAAGCAATTATGTATCCTAGTAAAAAGGGTTTCTTACCAAAATGCTTAACTATTTATTTATATTTTTGCCGTAAACTCATTGTAATTGTAATTATGCTTTACTATGTATACACTACATTTTATTCTGTATTTTGGGATTGGAACATTTTACATAAGGCGTATTTGACATTTTAAACGTTTTGAAATGATATAAAAAGCTTGTTTAAAAATTTTTTAGGTAGAACAAAAACTATTTGCATGACAAATCAAAGACATGTTCTAGTTTGGTTTATAATTAATATATATACATAAATGGCGTTATATTCAAATTTACATTTAGTTTTGATGACAATTTATACTGTTTTATAAGCAAATGTGGTTGGATTATTGCAGGACACATGTTTAATATATATTTCGTTTAATTATGTTTACACACATATTAGTAATGTGAGAATTTAGCTATATAAAAGATAATGCAATACTGAGATAATATTTCAATTTTACTATATCAGAATCAACGCAAATACACAATAAAATGATTTGATGCACCCGTTATCAAAAGACTTCCTCATACCCGATAATGAGACGCCTAATTTAGAAATTACAAAACAAGTGCAAGTCCATTCTTTTGTATATTCACATGATCTAATAACATATATTAGAAGATATGTCTGTTTTGACAAGGTCATCATAGATAAAAGATAAAGTGTTATGTGTGAGTGGCGCTTTCTTCTCAATGCTAACCATAATATTTTGAGCATAAGATGTACGTTTAATTTGATGCTGTACTATATATAAAAGTTGACATAAAAAGGACAATTCATATAATCTTGGACTCATAAATATGCATATTACGTTGTACAGCTAATACAATTAACGGTGAAATGTACCTGAGGCATGCAAACGCAAGATATAAATTTTCATAAAACCAAATTTATGCTATTGATTAGAAATTAACTGCAATCATGATTATGGCTTCTAAAGTCGTGTATGCTGATGTAATTTACTGCACACTCTTGGCCAGCACGAACGTTGCATTTGCGCTGTCATGACGTTTGATAGAATTAATATGACTGATATCTCATAAATTCACTCTAAAGTGGTACTTTAAGCATTTGCCTAATTATTGACATAAGTCATCACGTAGACATATGGATAAATAATGTTACTTCAAATATGTGCCCCATACCAGGATGCAATAACGTGCGGATTATGTCTGGATTTAGAATGCAACCTTACATGCCAAGATTACCAATAAATGATGTTATTCATCACTGGAATCTCAATGATACTGACTTAAGTTGAATATATTGAAAATAAAAACAAAAAAGCATAGATGAATGCATTTTTAACGAGAGAGTTGTCATAATAATCGTGATAATAAATTTACTTCCCGCTTGATAACAAACTGTCTAATTATTGACAGCGTTTGTTTAAACAGACCCACAGCAAGACACTCAAAATACATTAAAACAAATATCAATTATGTGATATCACTGACATAAGAAGTGAAGCCTTGTCTCATTAGTAATCACTACAATTTAGGTGATTATCGTACAGTACTATATGCATGAACGTACAAGTGATATCATATAATGGAATGATGTATACCCATTCTTTTACACGCCCATTTAAAGCATGAATATATGTATACTCAACGGAAAATTAAGGATGTATTTGATACATACACATATAAATAAATTTATGAATATGAATATGAGCAAATGTGACTTACTGAATATTTACTTTAACGGTTTTGTTGTTTGCTTTTATTCATTATTGTATTAAAATAATCAAAATCATGATATATAATATTGATGTGGCTAAAAATGAAATGAACTGCATAGGGGTATATTAATACAGATGATGCAATAACATATTTCATGTCATCAAGTTATCTCGACATATTTGGCCCGTAAATTCTTAATTCTTTAGACTACGTTAAAATCCTAACTCGTCCTAATAAATTGTGGCCATTATTCTTATAAACAATACTTCCTGTTTGATAATAAGGTTTCTTAATATATACTAGCCTTTGATAAAACACCCACATTGAGACACTCAAAGCGCACTAGACCAAATATCAATTTTGAATTAATCACTTCAGATATAAAGCCTTGTCTTATTAATAATTGCTACAAATGGTGTCACTGATTAGAAGCACAATATACAAAGAAAACAAGTTATATGCAACTAAGCAACTAACCGCATATCTATGTTAACAGTAAAGCAAGGTCTTGAATAGACCACCACTATAAAAAAACAACTGAACCTTTTAATCTTCGCAAACACTCGATGATTTATGTATGAAAATGGCAAAACAAATTGGTTTGTCTCAACTGTAAAATTTCAAAATTTATGAATGTCAAATGTTGTAAATTAACCCAATGTTTGTTTGAAATTTGTAATTCTAAAATATGTTGCATTGCATTTTCCGTAAAGTAGAAATGAACTAACTTTGCTCAATTTAAAATGTTAGTCATATGAATGAGCAAGGAATCCATGTCACATATCTTACTGAATTCCACAAGTGATCCACATATCTTGATACACCTTTAAGTGGCTGGCGCATAAAGTTGTGCTTATGACAAGACTTGGCTACATAAAAGGAGTTTTTGTGAACAATATGGTTTGCCCAATTTTAATTCCTCAAACTAATACAAAAATCTATTTGACCACGTATCATAACAGTTTTAAATCATTACACCTATAAATCACATTTAAGGATTAGTGTAAACATATAATGCGTTTTATGGTACATGAACTTATATTAAGCACCGCCACCATTTAAGATAGAGAATGTTTTTGAAGATTTTTATATAGAGTAAAGATATCTTTATAAATTTATCTATACAAAGATATCGATACCAACATAATAACAAAGTGACTTTCATTGTGGTTCTAAAACCCTTATTTAAAATTAATAGATATATTATATGATATTCAAATTTAGGTTATTTGATTCTCAAATGAAGTGTAGTGCATTTAATTTGTTTTACAAAGTATGTCCAATGTTTATATTTAATTGTATAATGTAAAAAAAACTCAAAAACCATCAGAAAGTGGTGATTTATCGCACGTGTATAGTCCAGGCCCTCCTTACTGGTACTTTAAGATGCAGTGCAAAATAGGTAAAGTAATATGCTTGAGTTTGTCACATATAAGATCTTGCATTGTTATAAATCAATCAGTATCAATAGTTGCTCCAGCTGTTAGATTCAAGAAATGGATACGTTCTATTAAATAATCCTAGTTTACTTCATGCACGATGGAGTGGGACAGTTATAAAAGAATATTAACCATATTTAGTGTTACTTTGTTGATTGGTTTAGCATCAGGAATCAAATCAAATTCCCATGATGACGGTGAAATAAGGAATTATTATGCGGACATCCATGTTAATTTACTTGGTGAAGATATTACAACCAACTTGAAGGTATAAGTTCATGTAATTTTAAATAAAATAGTGTTAATTGTGAATGTGCTGCATTCTCTCAAAATAAAAGTTGACGGAAAATTTGCATCAAATATATTTTTCCGAAGATAATGTTGTTTTAAGCTATTTTTCATAGAACTATACAAAAACAAACGACCGCAATCGAAATTCAACCTATACAATCGTTTATGAAATGATTATGAAACACCTTAGGTATGTGAAAATGTTTGCATACATATTGTTTTCAAATATTGCATAAATAAATTGGTCATTGGTCGATTCGGCCCTTCACCAAATCGGCCCCTACAAACTCGGCCCCTATAAGTCGATTCGGTCCCTTATTTTTGCCGTCAATATGGCCCCTTATACCTATTCGGTCCCTCAGGTCTGGGCGATTCGGTCCCTTTTCAGCCCCTCAGGATGGAGATTCGGCATTAACATTCTCATAATTAATAATTTTTTTATTTTGGTGTTGTTGCATAAACATGGGTTTTGCTTGTAAACAGTTATGCGATTGTTTCCCAATATCAAAGAAGAAAAACCCACCATATATATTGTTGATTAATGGATTGATAACATGAATTGTTAAGATAATCAATTTCGTATTCAGAATACCATTAACTTTCTTGAAATGAATAGCAGAGAATGGAAGGGAAATATAATATTTGAGCTAGTATATCTAGAAGATACTATTGGGCAAAGAAATATGTTAATTTAACTAAACTAAGAATATATCATTTACTCGTAAACACACTTAGATAGCAACAAGTGAATTATCTCGCCGGTTGTTTTACGAGGGGCAGAATTAGTCTTTGCAAAGGGCAAAAACAGTTTCCCTACGGGACCGAATAAGTTTTTCCCATGGGAACGAATCGTTCAGAGCAAGGGGCCGAATAGTCCAGAGCCAGGGACCAAATCTTCGCATTTGGGGGCCGAAGTGACCAGAAATGAGGGGCCGAGTTGTTTTAAAGAGGGACAGAATAGACCAAGGATAGGGGCCGAGTTGGTAGGGGCCAAATCGGTGAAGGGTCGAGTTGACCATAAATTAATCAATTTAGTTGCTCTATTTTCTTTAATTGCTTGATTATATACTCATTGTATTTCATACTATTTATACTACAGTTTCAAACACGCCAAGTACTGTGCAATGGTTCAAAAGTAATGTCATTGCTGTTAGATTATATGCGCACCAGCTACAATGGTCATTATCACGTGAATACAGGTAAGGATAACATATGATTATTGTTTGTAAATCGATTCCTGTAGTTCAGGTGTAGTTTATTTGTTCACAATTTTACAGTTTCATCACTCATTATTATTTCGATTAAACGTTTTACCCATGAACTAGATAATGATTATGCTGATCAAAATTGTGACAAAAGTTGATATTGATAATATTATATAAAGATGTATAAAAAATGTATTAAGTTATTCAAGGTGTGTTTTTGTTCTTCTAGAAATGGAGCCTGATCATCTTATTCAGCTCCAAAAACCGTAACCATTTTATCATTATTTTGCAAGCAATATCTTTAAATCAAACCATGTTATCTTAATTTATATTGGCATGAATAACATTTGCAATTTCTTTCAAAATATTGTTATTATGATGATATGTTGTCAACATGGGTATATTCTATGAATATATTTAAAATACCTTTCAAATACTTCTTCAACTTTGTGGCTTACATTGACATCTAACCTCAAAATTATTTATTGGTTTGCTATTATCAGAGTTCTATACGTGGTGTCTGATACGGGCCTCATCACGGATGTCTATCACAAGGCGAATGAAGATAGCGAAGTGTTGAATATAAAGAAGTATCTGCTTTCGATGATGTCTGGCCATATACATGTAATATATAATTAAATCGAAAATGAGCAATGATTAAAGTGCTTATTTTGAAGTAAAATTTATCATCTTATTTCTATGATATTATATAATAACTAATTGTTTCTTTTTTATTCCATTTAAAACATAAAGTCAAAAATATGGGCATTTCATTATAGCTAGAAGACGACCAACTACATGGGAACATATATCATGAAATTGACCATTCAGGTACTCAGACTTTGGGCTTATATCTTCAAATAATTTATTTTCTAGTAATTCAATATCTATTTAAAATTGCATGAGTATTTTACGTTGTGGGTATCTTATGTTTAATTGAATTTAAAATAATCTCACTGATGTCTTTATAACAATATTTTTCATAAATTATTTTTTGTTATTGGGTGTCGTTTTGGTATGATATTTTTTTTCTCGTTAAGTAAATGGTCTTTTCATTGAATCAAAAGTCTGATTAGTATGATGATTTTACCATATTGTCAAATCATGCACTGAGCATCTTTTTTCACATCATAACATGATTTGATAAAACGTTAAACCAAATCATGTGCTTTTTGTTTCAGGGTTTCACCCACATTCATATCTTGTCGAAACTGAAGGTCAACATCGGAAACTGACAAAGATGAAAGACGATGGGTACCATAACGCACACAAGGTTATTTAACTGTTTTTTATTTTATTATTATCTTTAATCATTCAAATCATGGATTTAACAATGATAATGCTATATATTTTGCTTGTGTAAATGTGTTATTTATCACATCTATACATAATAAACTAACTTTTAAAAACCTTTTTATTCTATAGTTTCACCTCGATACGTTTCGTTTAATAATGTAAATTTGCTTGATAGTTAAATAGCAATCATTCTTGTATGCTCTGATATAACTAGGAACCTTTCAGAAATGATGCTTACCATCTTTAATAAACATAACATGAATTTTCAAATTTAATTTACAGATAATGACACAAGATGAAAACGGGACGATACAACATGTCATATCAATAGACACTCTTGGAAAAACCAGGTAACGTATATTATGATATCATAAACCAAAATATAAGCCTAAATATGTGTTGATAAAATCATTAAACAATAACATATTAGTCTCAATAGTTTGTTGGTAATGAAGTGAGCAGTTCTTATTGTTAATTGGCTAAATGTAAATGGTTGTAATTGGCTCAATGTGATCAATCGTCCGACAAATAATAGGTAAATTATGTGTTATACGCTCGATTTATTTAGTAGGGCTTAAAGTAGTTTAAAATTAAGTCATTTGTTTAGGTTTCCTATTTTTGCTATTATAATTGGTTATTCTTTTTTATCACAGATCATCAGAAGAACGCGGTAAGTTTTGCAAATGTACAATATTGGTGAGATTCAATCCTAAATCCCCCTTTTTAAACAATCATTTTCAGATCAAATCGAATTAAATCAAATACAAGTAATAAAGCCGATAGTATATTGCAAATTCAAAAATAGTATAAGAAAATGAAATTATAAATAAAACTTGAAACATATATGATATATGTTTTAGAAAAACATCTGTTCAAGGGACACTTTGCAAATGCAACTCTGTATCTAAGGCACCAAAGGTATGTCACTTACCAATAGTCACATTAGTGTTTTTATAGCATGTGAAAGCATCGACTATTTTTTGTTTATTTTTGCTATATATACATTTATTAGATATTATTACGTGCTCGTGCATACTTGTCAACTTACAAGATGAGTCCATAATTGCATATTATTATTTATTTTACATATATCAGACTTTTCATTTAGTTATGAAAGCGACATTGAGGCCATTCGATGCGAAAATATGGTCAAATCAACCATCGCAAGCTATATTGAATTCGATGAAAGGCCACTGACGAAGGAAGAATTGTTAGATGAAATCGAAAATGCACTGGAATGCGCCCGTAGAGCAGCTGAAGGTACGTTTTGACAAATACCCACGCGAATACTTATAGTTATATATAACCAATCCAACAGAAATGGGTCCATTCCAACATGGTTATTGACCCAAGGGAAGTAAGTGGAAATGCCCAAGCCAGACGGGCGCGGGCATTACTTTTTTTCTAATCCCTAGGGTCAATAACCATGCTGTTATGGACACTAAGTGGTTTATTCTTTTTATAACATGCAAATTGTTCAAAATTTAGAAATATTTATAGCAGCCATTGCCGGGTAATACGGAAAATTATATTGCTCGGTTGATATAGCCCTGCATATTGCTTCAACGATGTTATAATACCTATATTCTTCCAACAAGATCAAGACTTAAAGAAAGTTGATATAAGTTCTTGGTGTTCTCGATCTCATAGTATACTCACACCTTTGGGTGCCGTAATGTTACTTTTGCGAGATCAGGGCTGAATTATGCTATGATATAGATGAATTAAAACAATCGTGTGTTAAGAGGAATCTGAGAGTAATGTGAGATCAAATTTGTGAGATCATATTTGTGATATCATATATACAAGATCATGTGGTTTTACAACGTGATATGGTGATTGTGTGATCACATATTTTGGGCAATTTGAAAACATTTTGGTGAGGTCACGTGAGATATTAAAACGCTTTGGTGGCAGTCAGCTTGGATCAAAGTTAGGTAAAACGGTGAGATCTATAAGTAGCCAATATAGCCAGAGCAAACAAGGAAAAAAAACTTTTTTTTTCAATTGGTAGCCATATTTTTCAGCGAAACGGAAGGTCACAGTTTGACAGCACTGTAATTTCAAGCTGAATTTGTGGAAAGACAATCTAAGTATGCTTTCATTAATGTAACGAGTATCATGCAAGTATCAAACGCACGTCGCCTACAAGTTGACATTCCGTAAATATTAGATGCTAAACCGAAAACATAAAGTCACAAAAAGACTTTGATCTGAGGTCTACATAAGAAGCGGATAATAATCTAACATGGTAAGTCTCACTACTGTTAGGTAACAGTCACGCCAAATACGTATATGTGCATTTAGTGAAGTAATATCATTCTAGGGGTAAGTAAAATTCAATTCTGAATAGTCTATCTTCATGAGAGTTTGGTTGCAATGAAGCAGTTGTTGCCTCATAACACTTCATAAAATCTTTCAGAGTAAGACTACGGCAGTCTCAAAATGTTAGAGGTCATATGATATGCTTATTAACTGCCATGTCTACTAGCAAAACACTTTCCGTGTTTTACGCTAGGCTGACAAATACATTTCACAAAGCATATGGAAAGGCAAATATTAAAACATTGTATGTTGACCAATCTCGACCGGTTAGCAATTTCAACTGGTAATCCTGGGAAGGATTTGAAGGATATATACTGCGCATTGTAGTCCAAATCGATGATATTATGATAATGTTGTATACTCGTCGCTTTCTTGCTTTATCTTTCTCACAAGACATTCAGGAATGCTTTACTCAGCCCTTTGGTTCTGATGTCGAAGTCACGTGAATATTTCGGTCTCAGTCCCATCGAGTGCCGCTTATTGCCTCTGACTTTTGATTGCACAATGAGTCTCATCTTATAAATGTCCAGTTTCTATTCTTTGCTCGTATGCAATTTATTGCTATTCTGAAATACCTTACTTTCAATTTCTTGTCTTACTTGCCTTAACTGTGTTTGGGCAGTACGACTTTTGGTAAAGCTATCAAAAGTTTAACCGTCACATAAACTTTTCGACAATAAACAGTTCACATGCTTAAAGACTCAAACATGCTTGCAGATGTTCACTTCGCTGCAATATCGCTGATGCTTTTTTCAGCTTTATAAGTTACCAAATCGGCCTTTATAACTTTTGGAGACAAGATTGATGTATATTACAATCAGAGACCCGAACGAAAGAGTAGAGTCATATTACCGTCATATTAGAGAAGAATTTTTGTAGCGTTATCAGTATTTGATTATCGCCGGTAATATTCCGTTTATGGATGAAAGCACGAGTGTTGTTAATGCACCGTCGGACAGGTATACCGTTATAATCCGCTACAGTAATATGGTCCTGGCAGGAATGTTCCGGGTATGGCCATGCTTAAGGAAAGAATAAAGATGTACAATAATACCGCTCCCTTTCACGCTCGATCTTAAGGGGAAAAGACGTTTTCTAGCCATATTGTTGTCAGTATATGGATTTACTACTGATCAATTTTTCGCACGGGTACGACTTTGTAGATATTACCGTCATATTACCGTTATATAAGAGAAGAATTTGTGTAGCGTTATCAGTATTTTATTATCGCCGGTAATATTCCGTTTATGAATGAAAGCACGAACGTCATTTATGTACCCTCGGACAGGAATAACGTTTGGATCCGCTACAGTAATATGGTCCTGGCAGGAATGTTTCGGTTATGGCCATGCTTAAGGAAAGAATAAAGATGTATAATAATACCGCTCCCTTTCACGCTCGATCTTAAGTGGAAAAGACGTTTTCTAGCCATATTGTTGTCAGTATATGGATTTACTACTGATCAATTTTTCGCACGGGTACGACTTTGTAGATATTACCGTCATATTACCGTTATATAAGAGAAGAATTTGTGTAGCGTTATCAGTATTTTATTATCGCCGGTAATATTCCGTTTATGAATGAAAGCACGAACGTCATTTATGTACCGTCGGACAGGAATAACGTTTGGATCCGCTACAGCAATATGGTCCTGGCAGGAATGTTTCGGTTATGGTCATGCTTAAGGGAAGAATAAAGATGGACAATAATACCGCTCCCTTTCACGCTCGATCTTAAGGGGAAAAGACGTTTTCAAGCCATATTTATGTCAGTATATGGTTTTGCTACTGATCATTTTTTCGCACGGGTACGACTTTGTAGATATTACCGTCATATTACCGTTATATAAGAAAGGAATTTGTGTAGCGTTATCAGTATTTTGTTTTTGTTATCGCCGGTAGTATTCCGTTTATGAATGAAAGCACGAACGTTATTTATGTACCGTTTGACAGGAATAACGTTTGGATCCGCTACAGTAATATGGTCCTGGCAGGAATGTTCCGGTTATGGCCATGCTTAAGGAAAGAATATAGATAAACAGATATACCGTTTGTAATTTCCTAGCGAGAATCCCGTTCACGCTCGATTTTAATGGGAAAAGACGTTTTCAAGCCATATTTTTGTCAATATACGGGTTTACTACTGATTGATTCTTCGCACGGGTACGACCTTGTAGATCCGGTGTCGCATACCAAAGGAGCATAAATTTGGTCGCTAGAAATGCTTGTATCATGATATCAAATCATCAAAAATCACTGATTTTAATAACATAGTTTGAAGCGTTAAGTTTTCTACCAATTAACCGTTTTCTTATTGATGTTTAACTAACGCTATCAGTAAAAATAAGGAGTGCAATTTTGCAGGTACTAGGAATGCTTTGGTAGAGTTAAGGCCACTAATATTAAAACCAATAGATGAAACAAACACGTGAATCAAAGTTCATAATCGTGTTATATCTTTTATAAATTCTGATCACAGGGACAAACCGCCTGTCGGGATGCATATCTGACCTTGCATCGGCGTTTAGAGAAACATCATCTGCGAATTTGTATGACGTAGCAGCACCAGCCCTATCTGCAGCATGTGAGAACGATGTGGTTCCATGTCAGATGAAAACTGATATTATATTACGAGCCCTCGCAAGAATCGATACGGCCGTATCCCAAAATGTGTTTGTTGCCTTTCTGCAGGAACATGATATA
>LQRL01184309.1:13068-30253 GCA_001703475.1 Hydroides elegans
TGAATTAGAACGTTGCTAAGATGTCAAAATCAAACGTCCCGGCGATATCATAAATTACATCCTAATGGCGAATATTTCATGACGTGATATATTTACACGCCCAGAGTACGTCAATATTCAACATCGTAATGACGTGGTATTACTAAATGGCATTGCAAATTTGACGTGCCCTTGACATAGCAATATGACTTAAAATGTGCGTTCAATTAGGATAACGTCCTGTAACAAGATGTTCTTAAAAGGTCCTAAATCGGACTAGTTTAGGACGTCGTATTAATGGTCTGAGCAAACGTAGTTTTACGTCTGTCCTTTGAAAATCATTTGGATGTCAGATATCGACGGCGATGCGGCAAAGTAACGTCAGGCATAGTTTCATACAGGCCCATCTAATGGCTTAAATAAGATGTCATGTAGTGACGTCGAGGGGACATGACAAGGACGTGTCTGTCCCGAGCGGATGTTTATTATAAAAGTATGATTTTATCAAATAGAATTCTAGTCATATAAATCAGTTATACCCAAATCACAAAACCCCATACACAAATTGTTATAGTATGTGTATAATGATAAGCAAGACCAATGTGATCAAATCTATAACTAAGACTCTATATCTATATAACATAAGTTTGGGTACCACATTCCGATCATGCTCTTAATGCAAAATGGCACACATCGAGTGTATAAAGTGTTATATTGTATAATAATTTACCGATATATTTCAAAATTAAGACATATAATCTGTTGTCAGATAATACACCTATAATTTGTTAAAGTTTGGGAGTATTCGATGGAACATTAATCAAGATATTTAAGGTTGAACTTAAATTATACAAGAAATCAATATGTCAACAAGGTCCCAGGACCGATCGTAAGTTCTATGACATAGCATTCATACTGACAATTCACAAAACACGATACTGAACATGATATCGACGCACCAATTGTTTCTAAAACAATGTTTATTTTTCTAATATTTACAACTATTTGCTAGAATACCCAATAGGCTCATCAATTTTCTCTTAATGCATTTTTATCTGCAACAATACTTAAGCTATACATTTGTTCAAATATGTTTTTGAAGTCTTATTACTTTTCGATGCTTTAGGACTTAGGAATTATTACATCATAAATATTCTACTTTATTTTCTTAAGAATGTAAAACAATATTCTTAATAAATACTTATATGTTAAACAATAACAAAAAAATATAATGCCAAACGAAATTATCTATAGTGTATGTATCTTTTGAAGTACCTCTAATTTCTGGAAATTGCTCATTGCTTCCCATGTTTCCTCTCGGTTCCCTCATGTCATGATTCTATAAATAATTGTAATCATTCATTCATTAGAAATTACGTTGTTAATGTTTTAATAAATGAATAAAATATATTTGTGTTTGTCGGAATTATCGGTTACCTTTGCCAAAGATGCACATCCAATAGAAAGACACGCAATAACAATACATTGCAAGGTGTTCATTTTTAAGAATGAGGACATCTTTGTCATTATATTCAAACTTGCAAACTGTATTTTTATTTGGTTGCAATGAATCAAATAAGTATGCCGTCTATCTGCTCCTAAGATAACTTGAGCCAGCATACAGCAACAATCTTATATATAGCTCACCATGTTTAAAGATATTAGTCAGAGGACACAGTCCAAGGATCTCATGCAAAATATGATATTCATAATCGTTAATAAGTCTTTTTTGCTTGTTGCAACGTGGAATATGTGTTTGATATGTTATTCGGCATATTTCATCTGGTTATTAAAACATTTTTTTATAAGCAGAAACACACTTCGCAAAAGACACTTCGGCCCCTTGTAAAAGACACTTCGTTCCCTACTAGATCGGTCCCTACCACTTTGGCCCTTAAAAAGTTTCTTTTAAATAGAAAAACATCTGCAAGCAAATGATGAAGAGAAATATGAGATATGTGAAAACTGAGGCATTCTTGCAATATATTTCAGCTCATAAATAAATCATCATATCTTATAGCATTCAATTTAAATATAAATTAAGTGTGGCAAATTTTCAAACACTATAAAACATGTTTTTCTCATTACAATTAAGCATATCTGTTGAGAAAAATTCAAAAGAGACATGTTTTCGCTTTATCATATCATAGCAAGAAATTCTCATATTATATTCAACTGCATTTAATATTAAATGTGAATAATATATTTGATACTTTTACTAAAACTCTTTATGAAAATTAATTTAATCTGATTATTTGTGGGTGTCAATGGTGAGTAAGTAATTAAAATAATTATATAATAGTATAAACTGATAAAAGCACTGTGCTATGAAGGAGCCAAAGCTGAAGGTGACAAAAGTCTTTTGCGATGGGCTGAAGTGTGTTTTGCAAGGGGACGAAGTATCTTTGCTCGGGGTCATACGTTTTTATAAAAAGGGCCGAGGTGTCCAATCGAGGCCGAAGTAAAAGGGTCCGAGGTGGTATCGTCCGAAGTGTCGAAAACACGATAATTCGAACGTGTTAACCGTTCATTCTGCGTTGTTAAGCCACTCTCTCTTTCTCGGTATTCATGTTTTTCTGATTATGAGATAAACATATTTTAATCAGGATGATAAAAGTCCTGTTGTCCTATTTCTTGCCTGTGTCCTTTAATACCTAACTGTGACACTTAGCATATGTAGATAGTGTAGATATTATGAAACATGTGTTGTTTTCTCATCCTCATCGCGACATGCGATATACAATTATAACTATGAGTGTCTAGATGGTACGCTTAATTAAACGTGCATTACTCATCCAGGTGATATGAGCCCGTGAGTGTCTATAAGTTAAAGTTGCACTCAATATAAATGAAACATGATTGATTGTTAAATGATGTGGAATGGTAATGGTCTATCAGAAAGAACAGCATTTGATACTTTTAACTACAGCCACTTTAGCTGCATTGTAATGCACTTATGTCGATCTGTGGGTTGTGAAAAATAATCAATTAAGTTTCAAATATCTATTTAAGAGTATTATATCTCAATATTAGGTGTTGCATGTAAAATCAAATACTGAACCAAACGCCAATGTACAATTTTACCGAATATGCTTTATCGTTGGATATTTTGTTGGAGCATCTAATAAATGTCAGATGAATTATAATTTCACTGTGCTCAAAATAAACATATCCACATTAAAAAAGAAAATTACCTCTCGTTTATAAACCGATTTTTTAGCCACAGTTGCGAAGCAAATCGGGTTGTGCGACCGCTTTGCCGTTATTGAGGGAACTGGTCAGTTCGTACTTTTACAACTTCGTACTTTTACAACTTCGTACCTTTTCGGTCAGTTCGTAAAGATCTCGGCTATTCCTATATGGATTTTGTTTGGCACAATTGAAGAAGATATCTTGAAAAATTATTTTTTGCGATTATAAAAAATGTTGAATTTGGGAATAGGCCTGATTATTCATGGTGTTGTTTTCATGGACACGAGCTCGACTAGCCCGCTGCGGATTTCGTTTACCTTTGGGACATAGACGAATACATATTTCATCTTATAGAACAAGTGTTTTCAGTGAATTTTTGAAAAATGCTGACTTTGGGCATTATCGTTATTATTGATGGTGGATGGTTGAATAAACAAATCATTTGGTCTAAGGACTGAGTGCCCAACTGCCGAACGCTTCACTTTCAACCATAAAGTCAATAAAGTCCATTTTAAGCCAATTATTACCCGCATGGATTATTGCATTATAAGTGAATTTTTCGTCTTTTCTAACAAGATGTGGCACACTGTCCTTAGACACTCTTGTATATATTAATATATATTTGATAATAATAAAAATCAGACAAGATATATTTTTAATTTCATCATATATTTCATACATGATGAAAACTCATGATTTCTAGTGGTTGTTTCCTGATAAGACATCGCGAACTACCCCCAAATGGTCTCCTTATAAAAACGACTTTTTAAAGCAAGTGGCCAATATCAAACATGAACTTAATTGGGCAAACGGTCAGAAGCTCCCCGCCTCTGATGGAATAGTGGAACCCCTACCCTTCCACCATTGTTTTTAAGCTCCTTTGCATCTTAATATTGAAAAACAATTCAAATATATCATGATAAAATGAGGAGATTTTCGCCGGGGGGGGGGGCTTTTCGCCTGGAGGAGTGGGCGTTTACCCTAGAACTCCTTTATTGGGTTGAAGTAGAGTTCAGTTATGTAAATAAATCGATATAATCACATTCATGGTTTTGACTCATATTTTCATCAACTTTAAGCTTTGGCAAAACATGGGCACAAAAATGGCCTTGAGATCTATACCATCAAAGAGTTGAGAAGCACTGCATATATGAAGAGGAAAGATATTGCAGTGTTGAAATTAAAGACCACAGTTTTTATTTACCTTTGTTAAAACATGAAATTCCCTTTCATAATTATAATCACTGAACTTATTCTACCCTACCGAGTTACACTCCAAATAGCAAGAATGTGCTCCGTCCATGAATATCGCCCGTGTTGGGAATGGGTGCAGATTGCGGGACTGAACACGGCTAAACCGCCATTTACTTTCATTTTTAACAATAGCTAAGAAACTGTGCGCTTTAATTTCAATGCAATTTTTTTTAAAAACATCATTTTATATCAAGGCGCGTAGTTTAAGTGGCGCCCTGTCCTCTCTAATAGGTAACATTGAAGTGACTTATACGGCGGCCCTGTACGGCTATATCTCATGCAATAAGCGGCCCGGTCCTTTGTGGATCCTTCGATCCTGATTGTGTTACCCACTCTATCGTCTTTAGCTCTTCTTGTGTTAGCATTTCGTCTGTATTTGATTTTGAAAAAATACATGTCAGTGTTGGATAAGAAACCTTAATCTACAGTAGAAGAATGCGCACATTTACACTTGTCAGTCTTTATAAACCAATCGTCTTTACATAAGCCTGTGCTAATTTGAAAAGTGATGTTTATACAAAGCTGAGCGCACTTTCATGCATAAAATTACTGTCTAATTCATATCTATTTCATCTGGGATATCAATCATCGTTTAGGTAGTTTCAAGCACAAGAATTGTTTGTTTCTCTTTACTGATTAACAACTTATAAATTCCATAGGGTACGGCTTTACGATATTACATTAATAATGATAAATATAGAGGTATGTCCAGAACTCGAAAATGTTCACCAAGGTTCACCAGGTTCGCTAGGTTCGCCAGACACATATGATGAAATATATAGGCATAGGCGTTTGCTGGGTTCACCAATGGCAGCACAATAATGGTTCGCTACGTTCACTAGGTTCACCAATGAACAGTAGCACAA
The DNA here is from genome assembly GCA_001703475.1 of Hydroides elegans. Lineage (NCBI taxonomy): Eukaryota > Metazoa > Annelida > Polychaeta > Sabellida > Serpulidae > Hydroides > Hydroides elegans. The sequence goes on from LQRL01184309.1 coordinate 18,360, forward strand.
GCATGGTTCACTACGTTCGCTAGGTTCACCAATGAATGGTAGCACAAACAGGGTTCACTACGTTCACTAGGTTCACCAGCTAATTCTGATATCTGAAGCAAACAAAAGAATAAATCATTGTTCCTTTATGTAATGTAGATTTGAAAATTGAAATATGTATCATATTTTTACAATAAATATAAGGATATGATAATTATTTAAGGATTCATTATTTTAATATGGATAGGTTAAGAGTTGTTTTTTATGTGTGATGTGGTTGAATGTGTTAAATATTATAAATAGGTTTTCATTATGATTTTTGTAAATGAATGTTAATGATTTAGTGAATGGCGAGTACTTATCATATTTTTACAAATAGGATAATATGCTTTCTTGAGTTTTTTCTTTTATGTTTTAGGCATTGGAAAAATGAACATATATATTCATTATGTGTTATCTGTTACAACATTTATAGTGCAGGATATGTTTATTTAACTGTCTTCTTAATTTGTTCTTATTTCTTTTTCTTTTGTCACCAACCATGTTCATTTTCTTACTTCGTCTTATTCATATTTTATTAGCTATTCCTTTCTAGTTTTGACTTCTTCGCGCTTTTCGTGTATATATTTCAAACTATACTTTAAACATTTTAATACTTTTATATTTCAAATTATATAAAGAAAAGTACTCCTTATACAATGTAAATATTCAATTAGTTGTTTGCTTCACTAATGCTTAATGCTGTGACGTAAACAAAATATGGCATATAACTAGGTAATTTATTGTGACGTAATAAATATGGATGCAGTTCTCTCACATCATGCTTTGGTGAACCTAGTGAACCTGGTGAACGGTGCCATTAGTAGATTCACTGGTGAACCTAGCGAACCTGGTGAACGCCAGTGAGCCTTTTACAGTCCAGGACTTGAACTGAAATATATGAAAATAACAGATACACTTATATATATTTTTTAATAGATGTAAGTTTTATCAATATGCAAGGATCGTGTGGTTTTAACGTCGCTCTTTTAATCCTGCAGTTTTCTTGCACTCAAATGATTATTTGAATACTTTTTATGTTGATCGAAAAATGCAATATAGCACACATATCCTTACAAAAGTCTTAACAATAAATTGCCAATATACAAGAAAAACACTTGTTTCTAAATGATGTTGTTCTGACATCAACTCTTTCAAATAATTATTTGTATCATCTATTTATTTTTGCGATGAAGATTCCGAGACAAGTACAAATAGCAAGATTATTTAAAAACCTCTTATTTTTTCGCAGATCTTTGTGTGATTATCAAGCGACTAAATTAGTACACTATAGCAGCTGTTTTCTAGGTAACTAATTGAACTGGAGTACCCAATGGGCCATTTTTGAAATGGTGTCTCATTTTACTACATTTGGTCCGAAATGAATTCTGATCTACTTTAAAACTGATTATTACTTGTATTTATTGAATGGTTTTATTCTTAATTCGCCAGCAAGGAACACAGAAAATGTCGTGCCAGCAACTTTGCACAAATTTGCCAGCAGAACAAAACATTGATATACAGAAGTGTTGATTTTACGCATAGTTTGAAAAAGCATCTTTTTGGGCTTTGTTATGTATATCCAATATTATAAGCGCACCACATTTATAATACTGTGCTTTACTTCTATTTTGTTGTAAATCGAACACTGTTTAGACTATCAAAGACATATTTATAACTTGGGTTTTATTCGTATAAAATGCCAGGAAAATACGAAATATGTGAAATACAATATTTTATCTATTCTGTTCTGTGAAAATGCCAGCAAGATAGACATTTGAAAGGAATAGTTCACAATATAACATAATACAACAATTTAATCATGCAGGCTGCTTAATATGGTTGCAAAAGAAACCCAGAGAAGATGTTATATTTATATGTATCATGTCCCTCAACCTTATAAGTCCCTGCCACACACCTCACCCATACATGCTCCCCAGCCTCACATTCAGTCACCGCAGTGACCGAACCCTGATTATCTGTATCATAATCTGTTCGGGCCGTGGCAAGTCTTTGATCACCATGCATGAGATCTCCGACCATCCAATAACCATAAACATTGTGCAGGGAGATGCTGAAGACGTAAAGGCCGCTTCGGGGGCATACGTATATGCTTGTTTCTGGGAGGTAGTTGTTTCCGACGTTGGTGATGATGACGTCGAAAATAACGACGTCGTCGACATTGTATTAGTAGTCATAATTGATTGACGCAGTAAAGGCCGAGGGTGCTGTGGCATCGTCTGTAAAAATAAAAAAAAATAAAAAAAAATATAGTTTTGATTTAGAAATTAGTGTTGCAAGGGGAGTGCATTATCCCATTGGAGTGTGAAGGAGTGTATCTTTTCTTTGACGGTCGGGCAAGCGCGAATCATTCCCTCAAAACGATACCCTTGCACGTTTTTCAAGTTATGAAACATTAACCTGAAATTCCTAGTGACGATTGGGCCAACATGATTTTGGGGGGTTCGTTTTGAAAGCAATGATCACAACTAAAATGGAAAATCGTGAAATAAATGGCATTAAATTGGCATTAACGCGAGATTCGTTGAAAGTGGAGCAGGCATAGGTAGAACTACTGGTGTTCCGATCGTTCTGTATGCGTTTCAATGACAAATTCGTGAAAAATTATACAAACAAATTAACTTTGATAGTGGGAATGCAAAAGCTCATTCACTACACTTACCTGGTGAACAGGAGTAATACACAAGCGCATAATTAGAATAGTACGGCTCCACACAGCTCGGCACAATTATGCCAGGATTCTCGAATTGACAACTCGTCTGGTTGTTGCATACGGAGGTCAGCACATACCAATCACCGGGCGCATTTTCTTCCATGGATTCTCTGCAGTCATTAGGGTGTGGAGGGCAGCATGTATAAAGGCAGGTTTGGCTGTATTGAGCGTAATATGCGCTGGTGACTGTGATTCTGCTTCCGTTTGCGCATGAAAGGCTGATGATGTCCAAGTTACAACCAAACGCGTGGTGTACGCATGTAAACAATGTTACTTATATATACATATAAAGTAAAGATATCAAAGCAACGTTTTGACGACTTGTAATTTATCATATGGAATAGTAAGTAATAGTTACAGTCGTAATAGTTACTGTCGTAATAGTTGTATAAAATGAACGAAATTACAAGAAGCGCTAGTTCACATTAAGATACAATGTACTCCTGCACCAAAATTAATTGTTGTTATATAAGACATTGTGTTTTATGTTATTCAATTAGTTTACAGTCCCTTTGTATTATTAATCCATTATTTTCAATAATGCACATTAAACTAAGACGCCTAAGTTATTTGGTCAACACAATCAAATACAACATTGTACATTAGCCTCGGCTGCGCCTCGTAACGGTACAATATTCAAATCAATAAACTGACCCCGTACGCTATCCTTTACATCAGAGACAGGTATTAGTGTTAGAATTGGTTATTTTCAACTTAACTTCGCATCTATAATAGACAAACTATGCTTAACACTTTTAATATACTGAGCTTTGGTTTGTGGTCATTATCTAATGGAGAATAATTCGTAAGATATCTCTTTCAGAAATATGGTAGACGAAGACAGACGCTTAAATCCATATTATTTTGTGATAATTTATCTCGCGAATGGTGCATCCTAGAGAATATTAGAACTCACACATTAGAGGTTATGGGTTTGGCCATGATATTGTATTCGATGTGTTCATTATCATTTTATTTCCCACCTTATCTTATACTTCATTTTGTATTACTCAGGCTTCGTGTTCGTTTTAGTTTATCACATTACATAACATTTAACACTTACTTTGATTGGTGTTTTCTCTTTCATGTGTGTAGGTTCCTATCTCTCATCCACTTGGAGGCATATTTGACTCTTCAACAAAAGATAAGTAAGTAAAATTTGTGATATTGGCTCCCGGATTCGTATTTCTAGGAAAATCCAATACCTGGGGGTTTACATTCAAGTTACTTAGCCTAAGTTGTTATTGCTTTGCATATTCATTCCTCTGATTATCATCGCTTAAAATTTCCTGATCAAAGGAAAACATATTACTCTCTGTATTTTAGCTTTCTTTTTACTTAATCATCACTTTATAAAGGTCCGTTCAGTAAGAAATTTACACGGCTAAAAACTGATTAGTCGCGAAATCACAACCCTTCAATTTTTCGCAAAAGCGTGAATCTTCAAAATAACCATAAGTAAAAAAGAATTGATGCATTATTATCTATGATACAAATATGTGCCAATTTCCAACTTTAGTCATGCTGCTGCAACCAATAACGCAACATTAACAACATTAATTTTTGTGATAATTTTACGTTGAAACGTTTTCTAGCTCATAATGAGAAGCGCGATCAAGGCAGTACGAGTGTTCAGTACAAGCGGGAATATTATTTTAATCCAAACAATTGTCAAAACACCTGTCGCTATATTTGTACTTAAAACATAACAAATAATTCTGGTTATTTTCGCAGATTCGTATGATCGCTCATTGTTTTATTTGACTAAACTAGATTGTACTATCGCATAATGCAAAGGGTTTTAAATAAACAAAAAAATATTTTAGCAAACGCATCATATACGAAATAAATTAAATAAAATATCCAAATTAAATAAATTATCATATATTCCTCATTAATTTATATAGATATATTTTGTTTATAATTAAAGCTTATCTCAAAGTTAAAGGCAATCATATGATACAATCGTATTCTGCTTAGTAAAATAATTCTATCGATTTAGATGATAGTAACGATTTCATAGAAATTTTCATTTAAATAACGCATCGGATTGCATAAAATTGTCTACACACCAGTGCGCACTGTCTTTTCACCTGCCATTTATGACGTAACACTTTATCTGCTACTTCGGAATTTATGACGTAATAATATGCTTGTTCGAAATAAAACATTACGCTAACGCTGTAACCAACGAAATTATATTCATTGTTAAAGTGTATCCCTCATTTTCTTTGCACTTTAATACCTAATGATTTAATGTTAGATTGTTGATAAATATATTTTTAACTGTTTATTACGTGATAAATGTATTGTTTTTTTTAAAGGAATACAACACAAAAATAGCTGTAACAAACGAAATTGTATTCCTTTTTCGAACATGCTTATTTCCATAACAGTTTTCAATAATATGATAGGTGTATTTGCTATTTAAAACAATTTTGAAGTAAAACGTATATTACTCAAGACAAAATGATGGTGAAGCGCGATGTTCAACGGTATTATTCTTTTTTTTTATGTGACATATACACCGTTATCTTATATATTTCTGTGAAATTAATGAACTATTTATATTTTGAGATACTTAATCTTTATATTTCTAGATTGAAGATTAGTATCGCGAAAATAATGAGATGATTTAAATCATTGGGTTACTGTCGAAAAAAAGCTCCCCATGGTCCGCCATTTTGTTGATTTTAGCCCATACTGTATAATGTCACATGATCACAAAGTATAATTTATGTCACATGATCAGTATAAAAATTGTGTTTTTTTAGAGAGATAAAAAAAGAAACAAAATATTGCGCAAAACATGCCTGTTGTATAAAGCAAAGGGGAGCTCCGCTCCCCTTTGCGATAATATATATTTTGTATATATTAATATACCAAAACAATAAGGAATTATTGTTGGAAAGATCAAATTAATTAGTAATGGCAATGCTTCAACCATTAAAATTCGACCTAAACATAGCGAGTCAATCTATTTCATTATGAACAGGGTGTATTTCATTATGAACACTTTTTAAACTGTTCGCGTATAAATTATGCTCGAAAGTTTCATACTAAACGGACCTTAAAGTACAATCATAGTTAATAGGATATGCAGTTATTATGACAAACTCTTTATTTCAATAAAATTCATTTTACGCGTACCTCTGTGAACGATATCGATGACCTGCTGTTCAATTTGTGATTCTTGATTTTTATTTCGCGCTTCAAGCTCTTTGACCTTGGCCTCCAAACCTTGGTTTTGTGCTTCCAGCTTCGTCATCTTTGATTCAAGCTGCTGATTGAATTTTGTCTGTTCCTCTATCGTGGCCATCATCTTTTTCAGCCTGACTTCATGTTCATGGACGTTCATGTCATTTGCGTATCGTTCATTGGTTGATTCTGCCACGTTGCATATGACATATATGATATGAATATATGTTCAAAAATTTCAAACTCGGTGTCTCAGTTAAGTAGAGGCAATTCTTAATTTAATTTATTACTAAGATCGTTTGTCATTTAACACACATATATGACACAGCATTCATTCTGACAAATGCACAAAATACGATACTGAACGTAACATTGACGTAACTATTGTTTTTAGGACATTGATAATCTGTTAAATAATCCAAGGAAATTAGTTCTGTCCAAGTAATATAGCAGCGGAGAAAAGGTCAATTAAATATGTAAGTCCAATAAAGTTATATTTCTATAGATTTTCTATTTACATTTCTATAAATTTTTCTCAGAAGGCCATTAAAAGCATTTATATTAAGATCCTATGAGGATAACATATATCTTTATGCCAATTTCCAACAACCCATATGCTTTAAAATATTTCTTTTACCTAGTCAATTATTTTGTTAAGAATATAAAGCCTATCGTTATAAATACTTAGAATTCCATATGTATAGCAATAACAAAAGCATATATTCTTCAAAAGGTAATGATCTATATTTGTATGTAGCTTATGACTTATCTCTTAGTTCCGGAAATTGATCATTGCTTTCAATTTTTCTTCTCGGTTCTCTCATGTCATGATTCTATCAATAATTGCAAGTAATAATGCATTAGAAATTACGTCTTTAATATTTGAATGAATAAAAAATATATATTGTGTTTGTCGGATATGTCGGAAAGTTACCTTTGCCAAAGATACACATCCAATAGAAAGACACGCCAGAACAATACATTGCAAGGTGTTCACTTTAAAAAATGAGAACATATTTGTCATTCACATTCAAACTTGCAAACTGTATTTTTATTTGGTTGCAATGAATCAAATAAGTAGGTTGCTATCTAAGATAAGTTAAGCCCGCATACAACAACAATATTATATATAGCTCACCATGTTTAATGATATTAGTAAGAGGACACAGTCCAAGGATCTTATGCAAAATATGATATTCATGAACGTATTTAAGTCGGAACTCATATTTTGCATGTTACAACGTGTAACATGTGTTTAATCTTTTATTCGGCATATTTCATCTGCTTATTAGAACTTTTTTTAATCAGCATAAAGACACTTCGTAAAGGACCCTTCGGCCCGTGGTGAAAGACACTTTGCCCCCTACTTGATGGGTCCCTAACCCTTCAGTCCTTAGAAAAAAAAACGTTTTAAATCTATTGAATTCGAAAAGTATCTTCAAGCAAATGATTACGATAAATGAAGAATTAATATGTGAAAAAGAAGACATACTTATGATATATTTCTGCTCATGAATATGTAATTATATCCTAAATCCTATATCATTTAATTTAGATGAATAGTAGATATGGCAAATATTCAAATTTATTTATTTTATTTTATTTATTTGTGGTTTCTTATATAGCCCTTCACCTGCTTTAGCTCAAAGGGCTTTACAATATGAACACATATAGAAATACGCACAAAAATACATGAAATATAAAACATGATAATGGTTAAAATGATAGATAACTATATTTTACTAATTGACTGAAATACATTATGAATAAGCTTGTATAAATAGTAGAGTTGTTAATCTTCTTTTGAAAACACTTAATGACTGCACGTTTTGCATGTCCTGGGGTAGACTATTCCATAGAGAAGGTGCACAGTTTCTGAAAACACATTTACCCTATTTGCTATTTATTTTATATTCAACTAAAAGATTATTACTTTGAGATCTTAAAACACGCTCTGGCTGATATTTGACTAGAATGTCTGATAGATATTTCGGACTAGAATTGGCTAATACTTTAAAAGTAATGACTAGAATTTTTAAAAACAATCCGTTTTTCCACATGAAGCCAGTGTAGTTTATGAAGGCTAGGGGTAATATGTTCATATTTATGAACCCGACATATTAAGCGAGCGGCCATATTCTGGAGTCTTTGTAGTCGATTTAGTTCGGTCTTAGAGACTCCAAATAGTAAACTGTTACAGTAATCGAGACGCGATGTAAAGACCGCATTGACCAGCGATTGTGCCGTTGAATTTGTGAGATATTTTCGAATTTTGGCGATGCTTTGAAGCTGATGTGATAGCGATTTACACTTTTCGGATATGAATGATGACATCGACATAGTATGATCAAAAAAGGCTCCCCGATTTCTTAGTCCGGTTGTCGATTGCACCATATGCGTGCCAACTCGTATCCCTATTTGTTAGATTTTTTTATTTGAGTTCGGGAGCCTATAAAAAGGATTTCTGTCTTAGAGTAATTTAATTTCAGCATGTTTTTCGCCATCCATACTCGAATTTCATCAATGCATGCCTCTATTGTGCTGGTTGATAGGGTTTTATCCAAAATCACATACAGCTGAGTGTCATCAGCATAGAACATATTATCCATAGAGTGCTTGCGAGCAATGTCGCCAAGAGGCGCGGTATAGAGAGAGAATAAAATAGGACCGAGGATACTTCCCTGAGGTACAGAAAAGTCAAGGAACTGTTCGTTTGAGATGTTTTTACCAGTTTGAACCCTCTTTGACCTTCGACACAAGTAGGATCTAAACCATTCTAAGGCGACGCCGTGTATTCTAAACACTACAAAATATTTTTTCTCATTAAAATGAACCAGTTTTTGTTGAGATTATTTTGAAATAATTTCTCTTGTTACACTTAATTTTCATTTTGTTGGATATTATATACAACTGCATTTAATATGAAAATATATTTTACATTTTTACTAAAATTCTATGAAATTAAATGAAAATTCTATTTAATGTTGTAATGTTTGGGTGTTCTATGATGGGGCCAAAGTAGAAGACATTTAATCGCAGTCTTTACGAGGAGTCGGAAGTGTCTTTTGCAAGGGAGCCGAAGTATATTTTGCTCGAGGTCAAACCTTTTTTCTATGAAAAAGTCCAAAGTGTCCAATCGAGGCCGAACAGGAAGGGTCCGAGGCGGTATCGGCCGAAGTGTCGAAAACACGATAATTCGACCTTGTTAACCTTTCATTCTGCGTTGTTAAGCCACTCTCTCTTTTTTGTCAGTATTCATGTTTATGAGATATTTTATTCAGGATGATAAAAGTCCCAATGCTATAATTTCTTGCCTGTATCCCTAAATACCAAACTGTGACACTTGGAATGTGTAGATAGTGTAGCTATTATGCACCATGTGTTGTTTTCTCATCCTCATCGCGAAGACCAAGGTTGTATGTGATATATATTTAGAACTATAAATATGTAGATGATATGCTTAATAAAGTGCACATTGCTCATCCAGTTGATATGAACCCTTGGCTGTCGAAAAGTTAAAGTTACACCCAATAAGAATAAAAAAGTTTGAATTCTTTTGTTTAATGATGTGGTATGGTAATGGTTTATCAGAAATGATATTTTGATACTTTTAAATATCACCACTTTAGCTGCATTGTTATGCACTTAATTAGATCTTTGTGTTGTGACAAATGATCAATTAAGTTTCAAAAATCTATATAAGAGTATTATATTTTCAATAGTATTAATGATTAGTGCAAGCAGGTATGGGTGTTGCATGTCGAATCAAATACCAAACCAATGTACAATTTTATCGAACATGCCTTATCGTTGGTTTACTTTTTGGAGCATTCCAGCACAATTTATGTGTCTAATGGACTCTAATAAATGTCAGATAAATAATAATTTCACTGTACTCAAACTAAAACTTATCTATATTAACAATAAAATGTGCATTTATGAACCAATTTTGTATAGATATCCATTTGATCATAATAAAAATATAATGAAAAAAAAAGATTTCTAGTTGTTGTTTCCTGGTAAGTCATCGTTTTCTACCCCAAAATGGTCGCCATATAAACAAAGAAAAAAGAAAAATATTGTAGTGTTAAAACGTAAGACTATATTCACTTTTGTTAGAAAAATGAAATTCCCTTTCATAATCATAATCAGTGAACTTATTCAACCTTACCGAATTGCAACTACACTCCAAAAAGCAATAATTTGATTCGTCCATGAATATGGCCCATGTTGGGTATGGGAGCTAATTTCGGGACTGAAAACAGCTAAACGGCCATTTACTTTCATTTTTAACAATAGCTATGCGCTTAATTTCATACTTTTTTCTAAAAGCATCATTTCATATCAAGGCGAGTTGATAGGCTCTGTCCTCTCTTATACAGTTAAAACCACTTTCAATTTGAATATCGTGTGAAAAATTATTCGTATTCGTTTATTCGTATTCGTCTATTCGTTTATTCGTTTCTCGTTTATTCGTATGCTGTCGTTTATTCGTAAGCATTCGTTTTTTCATAAGCTATCGTAAGCAATCGTTTATTCGTAAGCTATCGTAAGCTATCTTTTATTCGTAAGCTATCGTAAGCTATCGTAAGGTATCGTAATGTATCGTAAGCTATCTTTTATTCGTAAGCAATCTTTTATTCGTAGGCAATAGTTTATTCGTAAGCTATCGTAAGCAATCGTTTATTCGTAAGCAATCGTTTATTCGTAAGCTATCGTAAGCTATCGTTTGTTCGTAAGCATTCGTTTATTCGTAAGCAATCGTTTATCCGTATTCGTTTATTGGTTTATGCGTATTCGTTTATTCGTATTCGTTTATTTGTTTCAGTTCTCAAATTGGAAGTGGTTTTAACTGTAGGTAACATTAAAGTGACTTATATGGCGGCCCTGTACGGCCATATCTCATACAAGTAGCGGCCACATCCTTTTTGGATCCTTCGATCTTGATTGTGTTACCCACTCTATCGTCTTTAGCTCTTCTTGTGTTAGCATTTCGTCTGTATTTGATTTTGAAAGAATACATGTCAGTGTTTTATTAGAAACATTAATCTACAGTAGAAGAATGCGCTCATTTACACTTGTCAGTATTTATAAACCAATCGAGATTATATAAGCCTTTGCTCATTTGCAAAGGGTTGTTAACAGGAATAAGCCGCCCCTAAAAATAGAGGCGCCTCTATTTATAGGGGCACCCCTATAGATAGGGACGGTGTTGTTTTGTTTATTTCAGTTGTATATATATCTTAATGGTGGATAAAATTAAGATAAAAATATATTTTAAATATTTTATTTTTATAATGAATAAACATATATACTAGTGCTTAACATATAAAAAAAATCACAATATATTAAGCATAACTATTTAAGATATATATTATACTTTTATATTGAAAAACTGTCAAAAATGATATTATTGTGTCATTATCCCCCGTGAAAACGAGGGGATATAGGGTTGAGCTTGTCCGTCTGTCCGTCTGTCCGTCTGTCCGTTCGTCTGTCTGTCCCGTTTGATGTGGGGTACTTTGTGCACGCCAGTTTGGTATGAAGGAGAGAAGCTAGAGCTTTGAAATTTTATACACGTATATACCAAGACCTGAAGTCGTGCCTCGTTAAAATTTCATCTCAATTGGTTGAAAATTGTCGATTCTGGAGCACTTTAAAAATTGTCGATTTTAGACTTTTTGTCATATGCCAAGCACTTTTTGCAGGCGAGTTTGGTCTGAAGCAATTGAGTTAGAGCTTTCAGATTTCATACACGCATAAACAAAGGTATGAAGTCGTGCCTCGTCAAGGTTTCATCTAGATCGGTTGAAAATTGTCGATTCTGGAGCACTTTAAAAATTTTCGATTTTAAACAGATTCTCAGATGCCAAGCACTTTGTGCACGCGAGTTTGGTATGAAGCAATTAAGCTAGACCTTTCAAATTTTATTCTCGTATAAACC
>LQRL01184314.1:8774-36820 GCA_001703475.1 Hydroides elegans
GTTTTAAAAAATGACGTACATATATCATTTAGTATTCATTCGCGCAACAAGCAAAACTTGTTTGAATAACTACCAAGCACAGAGAGAAAAAACTATCTACTACAAACAAACTCACCCCTAACCCAGCCCCCTCCCCCGCCACCATCGATATCCGCCCATGATCTTTATATCGAGGCACTTGTCCACCCAACGACCGTTTTTGAAAACGTGCAACCGAATGAGCTCATACCAAATAGGGAAAATTCTACATTAGGATGAAAATTGGCAAAAAGCCCGCATTTTAGAAGTTGTATATGCTGCAGAAAAATTGCAAAAAAAATGCAAAGAAAATAAAGGAAACGATAAGGCTCAAAGACGTTCTCAGGTCAATACGTTGACTATAATATAGTTATTTTATAATTCATTGTTTAATATTTATCTAATATGTGTTTATGTTTAACCAAAGGTGTCTCGATAGGATGTTCGTCCACGCTTCGAAATGCTACATGTAACGAAAGTTGGGTTTTAATAATTATTACGTTAGGGCCTGTTCACACGGGAATATACAAGGCGCGGCAAGAGGCAGTATACGTAAATGGATCGAATGGACTCGAATTGGATCTCTTTTAGAATGAGTTCTTTAAAGACTGAACTTGTGGACGACAAACGGGATAAGCGATGCTTAGGATCAGCGAAGTTTTTGTTGGTAGGACAAGATGAGACAGTGAATTACATTCCGTTCGAAATTTACAATTCCTAATATGCTTTCGATGCATTCAAGAAAAGTGAGAATCGCCTCATGCCTTCATCTTTAACCAGCCCCGTATCAGTCCGAGATAATTATAATATGTACACCGGGCAGTGTAGCAATAATGAAGCAATATGAGAAAATATAAATGTAAGTAACAGGTTTCAGTTGTATACTGATGTGTTATGCATAATTAATAGGTGTTCCATACTAGGCCAAATGAAATAATTGAAAAACACACATTGATTATGGTGTAAACAATGTTTTATTCATCGCAGTTTTGCAACAATGCAAGTCAAATTATGATAACATCAAGCTTGGCGTGCAAATCACAGAATGATATAATTTATCCTATCTATTATTCATATGAGTATATTACGTGAACAATGTATTCATTTATCCATGAAGATACCTCAATAACGGCTCATATTATTGAAAACAATACATGGTATACAACAGGGTCATATTATACAAAGAAAAAAGGACACCGGGTACAAGAACAAGGACCTGGCCTTATCGGGAGCTTCATATAGCTTCTTTTTCATATAACATTTACTTGCCAATGTGTGCTTAAGATTAACTATGTGAAAGGCCTAGAATATTTGTAAAGCCTAGTGAAAACAAGGTACCGAAAGGATTTATCGAAAAGGATTACATTGGTCAGTATTGTTTGTTTTGGGAAAAAAAAATCCGCCTCATGAAGCTTCCAATGTGGACAGTCCCTAAGGCATCGGGTTAGGCATTATGATAAACGTAAATCATATGCTTCATTTTACTATGTTCTCAAATATTAATATAAATATACATTGTCTGAATCCAGGTCACAAAGTCCCCGGACATAAAGTCCCCAATTTGGGCAACATAGGACATAAAGTCCCCGGCCAGAAAGACCCCGGACATAAAGTCCCCGGACAAAAAGTCACCAAAAATGCAACATAGGACATAAAGTTCCCGGACATAAAGTCCCCAAAATCTAATTACGAATAACGTTTATATCAGTTTTCAAAATCGAAAAAAAAAAACGCTTTTATGTTTATTTACAATAAATATCACAAAAACAAAATCAGCAGTCTACCAATCTTTTTGGTTGTAACAGCATATCTTTTATCTACAATTTCAGCTGCTTAATGATACCTATGATAAAAAACTGCATTCTTCACAATTAAATATCAATCTAGGTTTCAAACAGGGCCGCATCTACTGATGAAAGTGTTACACTATCACATGAAACTAATGATATAAATAGTGCGATCGAAACTACTGGTTAACAGCATTCCGAAAAACGGATTAATAAGCACCAACGTAACATATTCAACCTTCAAAACTAATTGAATGGTCAATGATGGTCATTGATAGAAAAGAAGAGGTGACTCTGATTGATAAACACTGCTATAATGTTCTTTATTATAATAAAAAATAATTGTATTATGATATAAAAATGACTTTATGTCCGGGGACTTAATGTCCTATGTTGCATTTTTGGTGACTTTTTGTCCGGGGACTTTATGTCCGGGGACTTTCTGGTTGGGGCGTTATGTCCTATGTTGCCCAAATTGGAGACTTTATGTCCGGGGACTTTTTGACCGGATACCACATTGTCTTAATGACAAAATAAATGTTTAGGTATTGTATTCGAATATTTGAAGTTAATTTTTAATTTCATTTCTGCATTCTTAACGATCATTATCTTTATATTGATAATATAGGTAATCACATTCACTGGCTAAGCGGAAAGCTATTTCTAATAATATAAAGCATATCTTGATGTATTGTCTTAAACGAAGGGCACTCCACGACACATTTTTTCAAAAAGTTGTTAAATTACCTTAAAACAACAGTTCAGGTATGAATAACAACCAAATAATGTTTTTTGAAAATTAAAATTTTGCAAAAAGGTGTTCATTTATTCCAAGCCAGCTGTGCTGTTCCTCCATTTCTAGCCAGCATGGAACAGAAAAGGAACACCTTTTGCGAAAATTAAAATGACGAATATGACAAAATTACCTATCATATACTGTAAATAACAGTTTATTATACAATTGCAAACGCGTTTAATAAATTTTGAAATAATAAATCTCAATATTTATCACGACAATGATGAAATTATAGAAAAAGGTGTTCCTCAATCTGCTAAAATATCCAAGCTAGAATTAATTTCCAAGCCATCTGGAACTTGGTGGGGAACAGCTTTTTTGGGGATCAGCTCGTGAAGTACTCTTCTTAAACTCTTGCAATCACATGAGATACTTTTCGTTATCCACATTTTGAATAAAACACATAGATATATTTAATACTATTCTGCAAATAACACACCGTATCATATCAATTTGTCTAGAAAAATCCAGAGAACGCATTTGAGAAACTAGATTAAACGAATGCTTACCAATGTATCACATTTTAACCACCAAACATACAAATCACCGGGAATACCTATCAACAGGAAACATATGATATGCCCCTTGTGACCAATAATCATAAACATGAGTTCAAACCCATTTACATTTATAGCTTTTCACATAAAAGCTTTTGAATAAAAAATATCGACAGACAAATGTTTTAATTGTTTACTTTCATTTAGGACGTCCATCAGTTATGTCGTTTGCTTAGATGGTCATCTATTGTACCGCCTAAGTCAATGTTCCCCTCAGATTAGGAATCATCGCATTTATTCGCTCCCATCAGGCGATTGTGCACGTTCATATCAGGCAGTCTACTCATATAAGCACACATACTTTTTAAACCTCAGTGCATTTCATGATCCTTTGATCATCAACAACCACTCGATTGGGAGATTTCTTCATGCTAAGTCGTCGCACTGAGCTATTACACCGGAAACCCATCTGCGCCCTGAATTTCGGATGAAACGCCAAGTACAATACAAAGTTGATCGCGAAATTCACGCTCTGTAATAAGTTGCATATTACAGTTGCTGTTTTCAATTGGAACATTGTGTATTCATCAAAGGAGTCACTGGCGAATGTAACGAGTAAATCAACGACAATGGATGGTCCGACGAGTACTATATATAGAAGAATGATCGCAACGAGAATCAACGTGATTCGTGACGTGGAGTACTTATTATCGCTCAACAAACCACGTGCTCGTGAGCGATGAATGGCATAGACTAATTGGCTGTTGCAGAAACACATAATTGCAATTGGGATGACAGCCGATACGGAATGGTATATGACTCTGTATATGTCACGGAATAACTCATGTTGATCAAGATATCCAGGAATGATAAATATGAATTCCTGGCCGTTTATGATAAAAGTGTGTCGCGATACCTGCAGAAACTGTGGAATATTAATGATTACCGCCGCAATTGCAATTACTATCGGCGCCACCAGTGTATGCCGTATACGGATAGTAGTTCGCGCTTTTAGTGGGTGCATAACAACCAAATATCTTTGCGTTGCTATGGCTACTACTGCCCAGGTACTAGTAAACATAAATATATTCAGTAATCCAGTTTTGTACTGTGAGTATAGGAGTTCCAGTACCTCCAAAGGCGAATCTGTTCTCGCTCGAATCCGGTTTTGTAGCAAGGCGGAAGGCAGACCAATGATACAGTATATCATATCCGATACAGCAAGACACACAAATCCGATTAAAGCGCATTTCTCGAGTTTATCGATTCCGAAACGAATGCGCCGTTTACTCAAAATGATAATGTTGACTAGATTGCCGAATATACCAAGGCAGAAAATGAAAGGTATTATCCGATCGTAGCATACATGACGTAGGTTCTCAAGCCAAACGGCGTCGCGATTTTTGACCGGAAATGCATAGGGCATGGTTGAGTTTGATGAATAGTTGCTGTAAAATGGAGCGTCGGTAGAGTTAGTGAATTCCATTGTGTTGTTTGTGTTTGGTTATTTTAATATTAAACTGATAACATCTAACAACTTATGAATATCCGAATATGAAATAACGTTATCACTGCATGTAAACTAACTTATGTAAGAGTTTTTTTTTCAAATATCTGAATTCACAGTTTATCTATAAGTGTTTTAGTGGTATATTTTTTTTATAGTTATTAAACAATAAAAATGTTGTTCAAAGAAAGACACAAATTATGAAATCAAATTAGCAACCCTAAAAATGTCATCTAATCTTTCGCGTTTGAACGCAAAAGTATTGACTGATATTATATCCATTTATCTTGGTGTTCTCAATTTGAGATCACGCATATCCGTTATAAGGTGGTAGCGTCCCTTTCCACTCAGTAATCAGAGTACGTAAGAAGAGAACAGTTAATATTGTTTGCAATCAATTGTACATGAAGAACATCCGGCTAAATCCAATCATGCAGAAAATCCAATGCATTTTTAACTCGATTGTATTGATAAGTTAATTGCATCTCACACCTAATGAACTTATCTTGTCTTTTTGTCCTACTTAATTTTATTGTTATTCACTCTTGCTCATTTAAAATTGATAAGGCATTTTATTTTGAATTACCCAACAATTAGGTCATATATCATTTATCAATATTTTTTATATGATGAAATTTAGGCCATTATATGTTGACTATGTTCAACAATACATTAATACTTAGTCTATCCAAAATAAAACAAAATTTCATTAGTAGATATTACCCAGTCATTTATACTTATAACTAACGATTTTTTATTACTCAAACTTAAAACCTTTGGGTAGGATCTACTGAATTTTCTATCTAAAAGAGTTCAAATACCAATGTCCCTTTTTATTAGAAATACTATTTTATTTTCTTTTATGTCTATTTTTGTAGATGCATGTATCCTGACTTTTTATTCCACTTTCAAGTTCAAACAACTAAGCCTATTACCTCAAAGACCCATATACATGTTGTCTGGTTCACTGGGATAATGCATCAAATGCAGAACCCTTTTATGTGAGGGATGTGATGCCAGCCTTTTTGAGGACATGCTCAGACTCTTAAGTGGTAAAAGGCATTAAATTTATATGTTTATTATTTTTTGAGGAAACGCTTCCCGATATTTTCAGACGCCCTTCCATTTGAGTTGCCCTATTCAATATAATATTATGTGGACTTAACGAATGTTTTGGTGGTTGTAGGTTTTGTAAACGTTTTCATCCACAGCGTCTCTGTAAAAAATATTGTGATATTAGAATTCATATTATAAATTGGGAGAATCCATTTTCAGGCGTCCCTAAACTTGTGTAACCTCAACTAACACGATTAACTGAATAGCACTATCTTAGAAATACGGCCTGGAGTCGACATGTTGCGGAGATGGAAACAAATTATAAGCGATCATGGAGCCAACTTAAATCAGGGTTTATTGCATTGGCAATTTCCTTATAGCAATGATAAAACATAGAGTTTCGTTTTGCTTTGTGGAGCACCCTCTGTTCCACCGAGCACCCTCTTTTACATTGTAATGACAGAACTGTTTTAAGCTATGATATAATATCGCTACATTTATACAAATAGGCAAGATATGGAGGGGATTTTCAAATGCTATATGCAACAATTATGACGTTTAATTTAGCCAACATGATAAAAGTTATTGCC
The DNA here is from genome assembly GCA_001703475.1 of Hydroides elegans. Classification (NCBI taxonomy): domain Eukaryota; kingdom Metazoa; phylum Annelida; class Polychaeta; order Sabellida; family Serpulidae; genus Hydroides; species Hydroides elegans. Next base: position 15,026 of record LQRL01184314.1, read on the forward strand.
AATCTAGACAAATGACATTTTTTAAATATTCATATGCAACATTTCTCTGTATCAATAGGATATCAATATATTATTCTCTTTTGTGCTTTTTAGAGATTTCAAAATAGTCGAGCAAGGAAAGTCAATCGCGAAGCTCTTGATTTGTTTTCTAGAAAGTAGTTAAACATATCATATGGAATACTCACATCCAATACTAGATATAACAATTCGAGATTGATTTATATTCAATGTACCACATTAAATACGTTGAGATATACATAAGATACATTTGTAGGAAAGGGTTCCTTTATAAAGGTGAATTCGTGCTGTTTCGAAAAAAAAGTTCCGGAAATGATTAATACAAATGGTCTATCACATAGCGAACCCTTATAGGATTTTCCCGTAAAACATTGCTTGTGAATGATAAAAAGTCGTGATCATATGACATCGTGCTTGAGTCACGTGATGCATTTTCATCCTAATCCAAAAGAGTACTTTATATCCCTTGTTTTATTTTTGTATGAAACTCTTCGTGTAGACCTATATCAACACTTTGAAAAATATAAACTAATTTTAGTTCTCAAGTTGCACCGGATACTATATGCCTTTCTGTTAGAATTAATTTGTTGTTTCAAAGATAGAGAGGTATCTCTTTCATATGCACTTAAATTAATTAAATTGCACTAACCATTACTGAAAAATTAGTAGTGACATATAAACACAAAATAATTGAGTTTCAACAACATATCTTATATTTTTAGTAAAATATTGTTTTGTATGTTTTCCTGGAGGATCGCTTTGTAGCAACCAAAGGCGACACATAAATGTTGGACTTACATTTTCGGCATTGGGTAAAAGTGCGAATAATTATGTGAAAAATACTGAGTTTAGTAACAGCAAAACGTTGATACATTGTTAAGCATTGTTTACCTTTTTTACTTGAAGGATGGAAACAATAAAATCGCCTCAAACCAATTAGTCGCTTGTAAAAAATTATAACTTTGTATAGTGTAAGGAGACACAAATCATACAAGCATAATTAAGTAAAACAAATGGACATTTGTTTTAGCAAAACCAGAGACGATGTTTTCACAATTTGCAATTTGCCTGGATTGAAAGGAGATGTAATTGTTGGCATGGTCGTAGTGACATTTCATGTAGAATCCAATGCTTAATATCACTATTATTTTGTAATTACAGAAACAATAAACACAAACGTCATAAGTGTTGAATGATTACGCCTCTTACATGTTTACTTAATCTTAATTTCTGGTTTTATAGTGCTGTTCAATCTTTGTGTGGGCTAATATCTTTTTTTCAATTAAAATGACATTAAATAATAGACAGCCCTGTCTCCACAATTAACGTATGTGAATTCGTTTGCATTGTCAGTGACTCAAAATATTCGACTGTCCATTCGTCATGCATGCGGTAAAAAACCGCATGAGGTCTTTTCCTATGAATTTAGGAAAGGGTGCGAGCGAGAGCTAGAGCAGTCGAATTTAAAGAATTCAGTAACAAATGAAGGGTTCCATGTAATATTGTGTTAAGTCTGTAATAGACATTTGAGAAAAGAAGCATTGAATGTTTTAAAATCTTTATGGGTGTATAGTATATTATAGTAAAGCACCTTGCATAGCCAAATGATGTAGGGGGCGCGAGTTCTCTCTTCATTGGGCCACCAGGCTCCCTTATGGTCAGGTGTTTGTGACCCGTTAATGCTATGTTAATATATTTCAAGCGCTCGTCCGATTGATCATTCGAATGCATCCGTTTGTGTTGCCATGATGCTATTCGTTTCTTGAATGACCTATCAAGTATATGGGCCACAGTGTTATATTTATTATTATGTATTCTATAATCTTTTAACAATGCGGTCACTACGTTTAACTTATAAGGATCGAACTTTGTTCATGTGCAACTATATTGAAATACTTTGCAAATAACATTAATCTATTTGGAATTTCGACGGCAAACTCAGACAAAAAAATGTTCCATTCAATTTAAACAAACAATTTAATTGCAAAATCAAACCTCAATGAATGGTTTTAAGTCTACTCTTATAACATTGCAGTTGTTCAAGGGATTCGTTAGCTTACTTTGATAATTATTGCAATTAGCAGGTGCGCTATGTTTTTACGAACTGGTTTCATGTTCAGGGCACCTTGCGCCACTATTTTTCTATCCAGAATGGATCCATTTAAATAATCTATTTGAGAATCGACTTTCATGGGAAAATATTCTTAGGATGTTGCATTTGTGCATTTAAAGAGATTAGTAGAATGATGTATTGACCGGACTTCACATGTTTCACCAAACTACATGTATATTTCAAAGTATTACGTGCGGACGGATGGGTGTTTTAGATTTGTTTTGTGCCTCGTTATCTCTGCAATTATCGTATTCAAAATAATTTCCTCATTCGATCACTTGCAGATCCTTATAAAAATTGCCTATATAAAAAACCTTCAACGTTCGTTTTCCTCAAAATCTCATAAAGGACATAAAGGACACAACATGTCATGTTGTTGCAAAGCAACATCCCTCTATGTCTATGTTGTAAAGCAATTGTTTATTTTTGACAGACATATCGAAATATCTAAACGAAGAAGGATTTATCAATCCACGTTTACTCATTAAATAACAACAAAACATGCTTATTAGAAATCATATATTTATTTGTATGTCCTCATGCAGGCTTTAGTGCATTTGCATTCATTTGGATGCCCCATGTAGCTGGGATCAGGTATGGTTGATGTAACCTTAACAAACGAACAGTGTCTCCGAAAATATTATAAGTAACTTTTAGCCTGATACAACGGGTAATTGATCTTACTATTCCTTTAAATGAATGTTTACTATCGTCGCATTTTTATTTCTTGGTTCTATAAATTCGAACGATAGATTGCTTATTGTTTTTAAACATATATTATTTGTTATAGCTATAGTTCACTTGAATAACCAGTAAATTACTATACACCATAATATACCATTCATAAATAGTATTTGTCAAAGAACGTATACAAATCATTTATTTATTTTGATGTCCCCGTGCAAGATAAAAAAGTGCTCCGTAATGTAATCATTTATGTAAGTATTAACAGCAGTTTATGCTGCTCAAAGCGATTAATCAGATTTTCTCTATCGATCCCATATTCGATATATGTCAGTATTCTAATCTATAACATAGTATATGTACCCAGTCAAAGCTCCCAGATAAGTCAGTTAAACTGTACTATAGATGTTACTTTCTATGTTTTTTTTTTTTTTAATATTACAACTAACTGAAGTTTCAAATTTTACCCGTTAATGTGCACAATGAATAAATTCAAAATCAACCTTGCAAATGCAAATGCAAATTTTGCGGCTATACATTACATATTCCACAATCAGGCCGCTTCCTAATTCCATTGAATGAAGCATTCTTCATTCCAGTTGGCTTTGGCCTATAGAGCACGGGATAACCTCTAATATCTAACGGCGCGGTATAAAACACATCGATCCACAAATCTGGGCATATGAAAACATTTCCAAAGCAATCAATGCTTAAAAATGGATTTGAACCTTTGTTGAGTGGTAGTAGCTTTTGTGCACAGAATTTATCGGGATTTGAACCTTGTTCAGTAACAACAATTACTACATGGTGTGCTGCATTTTCATAATGACAATAGAAATCAGCAAAGTACATGTTATTATGTATGTTCACAATATGATGTATTGGAACCACGAGTTTCCAATCACCAAACGGAGATGCAGTCATCTGTTGCCCGGTTTTGGGATTGTGGGTATTTGTAGAAAAATGATATCCGTCCAGAACGCCGTTTATTGGACACGCGGGGTCACCATTGAAATTTTTGCGATAGGGAATCATAATTCCCCCTCGCATATTGAAGACAATGTCGAAATATTGAGCTGGTTTGTTCCTTCGCAGAACATGGACTTGTTGCTTATGTGTTGTCGATTCCAAAGATGCTTTGAGATAAAGCATTCTTAAATCCTGTATGCTTAATACATGTTTATAACTGGTTGCTACATATCCAAGATATATGAAATAATCTTTCGAATCAATAACAATAATTCTGCTGAAAATGACTTTGACGGTGTACAAGACACCTGGAGTTGGAACTAAAAAGTTAGTCGCATTCTCATTAATAGAACAGCGTCTTGAAACAATAGTTTCACGGCCTTCTTCATCTTGAATGGTTATATGAACGTGTGTTGCATGAGAGGCCATGAAAGGGTGCTTTATCCATGCTACATTTATTAGCCGAGCTGCGATCGTTTTTATGGAAAATCGGTGAGCATTTTCTTGAACATGTAATATATGAATATAGTTATTCGCAAAATATGTTATATTGGCTATCTTCAACCACTGCTTTTTATGTGATTTGACTCTTTTCCATTTCTGACCAGAGTCATTCATATGTATGATTGATTTCAAAATGGTCCTGTCTGCATTTAGTACACTAAATAAGTTCGGATGCATTTTTCTATTAACGAAAACCATTAATTGAAATATATCCTTTAGTATTTTAATCTAATTATACAAATTAGAAAAGAAAAAATCGATATAAACGTGGTATCTCTTGACGTGTATGAACATGTTATTTCATTACTTGATATTTTTCTATACATCAGGCTCTTGAAATATCAATCGATCTAACCTTTCATATAAGATATACCTACAATTGTTAGATTTGCCATTTTCTCACGTTTGATATATCCAGTATTGACAATATACAAATAAATTGAATCTATTCACGTACTCGTTTGAAAATTTACACATGTTATTTTTACATAATGTCATATAGGCCTACTATGTTTTTTCCTTCATTTTTGGGAGAATATTCGATCTAGCATGAAATCAAATGATAAGACATATTTCAGGCTATTTTCTTGTAGTAATTGTCTGACATAAGTCAATCGGATTTTTATAACGGTCTTATCTTCATTGCAATGTATAGGTACTTTTTGCAGTTTATGTCACACTACCATTGCAAATACTTTCGCTGATAAGGTTTGATTTATGATACATTTATAGTTTGTGAAGTGTTATGACAATTATTTTGAGAGGCAGGAAATGCCGACTGGAAGAATACCTGAGGATATTACATGTATTACTGGAGGACAGAATCCAAAGATGACAGAATCCCCGAAACTTGACTGCTATAAGAAGGGGTAGATTTTCATAAATGTGTGATTTAGAGAAGCCCAAACCTTCAAATTATTGATGAAATACGAATATTTATTACGCGGTACGCTCAGCAATCAAATTTCCTTGTTGTAACTCAAAAATCATCTATCGTTCACCCTTCATTTATTCTGACAAATGGTTTCTGTTTGTCAGAAGTACATGTAAGTGTTCCACTGTGAGTAGGATGTGAAAAGGTAGAGCTCTATCATGTCTATGGGATTGTAGAACACCAATTCATGTTGAATCAATTTAAGGAAATAGTAAGGGAAAAGTTATACATTATATTGCAGTGTCTCTTAAAAAATATCGTATTAGCATTGCTTTCACTCATTTCATTGATATAATATAAACATAGTTTGCCAAATGAATATTTAATTAAACACATGTTTTCTTTTGATTTCGTTTAATGTACTCATTCAGAATTTGATTGATAACATAAGCGTTAAATGAGCGCTTTCGTCCAGGCCGTTGTGTTGAAAGAAAAAATCAGCCGAATGAATAGCATACATCGTAACTACAGTATCGGATCACTTAATGTACAACCAGCTACTTGCTTTGTTTCTGAGTACAAATCATAACATTTTATTTTAGGTAGACTTAAGATTATTAGTAGAACATTGAATGACCCAATAAAAAGCGTATATTTGTTCATTTATATGTCATTTGAATAACGTAATATTCGCAAAATCTATGGCAAAATGAGTTCAAAGAGCAACTTTATACCAATTGAGAATTTAAAGAGCACTTTTTGAAGGGGGCACCACATGACACATTTTTCGAAAAGCTGTAAAATCATCTTAAAACAGTTAAGCAAATACGTCCAGCAATAATATAATAAAGTAGTATTTCCTTTAACGTACGCCTGACGTACATACGACGTACGTCAGTCGGATCCTAGTGTTTCCGTAATCCTTTTCGCATCCGTCAAAATTAACGTATCATGGCGGCGTGTATATAAGCGGCCCACCAGTTTTGGCAAGTGACATCAACGAGAGTGTGTCTTTCGTCAAACGCGTAAAGAATCTTTACGTCATAATGATTGGGCATTCCAATTTTATATGCTATTAACATTAATTTAAAAAAGCCTTTTAAATATATATATAACCGTTTTATCATATACAATATTCAAATATAATTATTTTAAAAATAATTTTAATCTATACCTTAAATTTGTAATAGGGTGTACCAGTTTACTTCAATATTTATTTTTAAAAACATAACATATCCCAAAAGAAATACATTCATATTTTGTAATGAATAAAACGAAGAGGGAAAATCCTAAATAGTTCCCCAATCATTAATAGATCCGTAATAAATATCTTATATTTAGTTGCAAAGTGATAAGATTGATAAATTAACAGGTCCCATCCGTCAAATTGACGGATAGGGTGTTTACATGCATGCGTTGCCTATGCGGTCCGTCTGAAGTCCGTTTATTTTACGGAGACGGTTGCGTAAAAAAACGGACTGCAGAAGGAACGGATACGCAACACCCTATCAATGGAAACACTCTAAAGAAAAATAGTATGAGTGAAAGCGATGCGTTTGACGCGCATCAGACGTGAAGCGATTTTAAGTTTAAAGGAAACACCACTAACTGTTTTTCCAAGCTTGCTCAGCTGAGTTTCATGCTCTGAATTATAAATAATTTATATCAAATAGCAGTTTATTGAACAAAAAATAATACAAGTATTGTCATTCAATTTTCAAATGATTGGTTTCATAAGTTATTACAAACATTAACAAATTGTCAAACATGTGTCCCTCAAATCTCTAAGCTTGAGAGTATTTTTTAGAATAATTTTCAAGCCAACTCAGATTTACTAGCGAACAGTTTTGTGGGCAACTGCTCGTGAGGTGCTCTTTCCCTCTCATATACACTCAGAATCTTATAATTGTATATAGTTGTGATATAATTGTAATATATGATTGTATACAATACTCAATTTATAATAACACGAATTTTCAAATAGATTCTCAAATGAAACATCTTGTGAAATGTTTATATGATTGTATATAATACTCAATAGACAATAAAAACACTTAAAAAAAAAAATATTACGAATGCTTACAAGGTCCTTGCGAATGAAAACCGCAGCCACAATATCTAACAATATATCTCTCAATTCTCAAAATATATTAAACTAATTTCTGAGATTGCTCCATCGGATCCATCGGATATTTTAAGAAACATATAAAACTTTTATAGAACACATAAAACAGTTTGTTAATATATATAACATAGTCATAGCATACATTTATAATAAATAACATAGCGATATCCGGTTAAACGATATAAAGGCAGTGTTTCTCAACGGTTGTGATGAGTGTGTTCATGTGAATGACTTTGTTCAGCTTGAGCACAATCCTCACAAATAGATATCCGTTTTTTCTCATACGGGTTTATAGCTGTAGGAACAAAATAAAGTAAAATGAATTAAAATTGAACAACAAATTATATAGAGTCTACTTGTTTCCAAAACCTGTAGATGGCATGTTTTACCACAGGGGTTAAATGAGTGGGGTTTGCTTTGCTTAATTATTAAGATTTTACTATAATAGGAATTGGTAAACGTCTAACTTGATGGCTTCAATAAAATAGATCTAATTATATCTGACGTTAACAAACTCTCATTATTACACACGATAGAGTCTTCATAGTTTTGGATATGCATATTCTAATAACATGAGGATGACAATTCTAAAATTGAGAAAGAAAATGAAAATCAATTACATTACCTGTTTTAAATCTATCGTCGTTGGCTTTGCATGTGCTATGTAATGCTGAGGACATTTGATTGGAGTAAACACAAATCTCGGTGGCATCTAAGCATAATAAGAATATAAATGATTACATACATTACCTTCACATATGCAGTTTAAGTATTGAACAATTTCGGATGATACATTTATAAACATGTAATCAGTTTTCCTTGAAATAAAAATACAGAGTTTAAATCAAGTTTTGCACTAAAATTATATAGCATAAAACGCTGATAAAGCACGTCATGAGTATTTAGACTACGTGTCGTCTCACTTGATTTAAAGTTATATAGGCAATTAGAATAAACTCAATAAATTATTAATTTGTTTGGTATGTTATAATAATACACTGGATCCTTGAAAACGTTTCTGATATTTTCCTATCTTGTATGTCGATCCTGTTAACGCACGAAATACCTATGCAAGCGTGTATTCATGGTTATATCCCTATAGCGTTATTTGCGTTGGTTTAAGTGTAAAGAGTTTTTGGTTTATGCGCTTAGGTTTATAGTTTATGTTTTTATCGTTTATCTTCAATGCATTTAGCGATTTCAAAATCACGTTCATGCTTTATGTGGTTTGAATCTATCGTTTATTGTTTACATGTTATCTGTTCCCGCTTATCGTTTATGCGTCTTCCATGAGTAGTCGAATAACGCACTTGTATGCTACATTCCCGAAATGATTACTGCTTTTTATGAATGAAACATTTCCATTTAGACGATTTAACACTACATTTATTCAAATAACTAAATAAGCATGAGCTTACGTATCATCACAATGTAATAGCAGTTTGTCGATGCCTAAGCCAGTTCTTACCTTCCGTGAACCTGCGTTTCAACCGAGACGGCATAATATAGGATATCACTTGCAATAATATTTCAAAGAATGTCAAAAATGCCCAGCCAGGCTTAGGTCCATAGCATCCTGTTAGTTCAGACAAGAAATCCCGATCCAATCCAGTCATAAAAATCATGGTTGCGCCTCAGTTCGATATTGCTCTTTTTTCTATATTTGATCAATTATATATTAGTTTTTTATTGGAATTTCAGTTTCTTATGCTTATTTTGAAATTAATTGCAAATTTGCATTACATATAATACGATGTGATATATACTATCCTGCCGTTTTATGCTACTGGTCTCACTACATGATTTTCGCAAAAATGTTTGCAAAAATCTAATTTGCAAATGATTATTCCAGTATATTACAGTATATGAAATGCGAAAAAAAAGCTGGAAACAGACTTAATCAAGACATACTGAAAAATGTATATGATCAATATGGAAGGTTCCTTTTAGAATTTTAATTATATGAAACGCCTTGTAGAGGGGTCCTTCTATCTATACAATAATCCTGAAGGTATACAAACGATATTTAATTATCCAGGGATTACCAGCTTAACTCATACATACAAATCTCGATGAGTAGAAATGTGTCCAAAAAACGGGGTTTTGGTAATAGAATAGGACATATGAGAACGTGTCATTTATCAAACGAAAACATGGATCCGCATGTATACCATATCTTAGGGGAGGCGCTTTGAACAAAAATACATGTATGACATATATCATGCTTTTATGATAATTGTTATTTATGAGTGTGAAATATTAAATGGTTTATTACATTTTTGTTTAACCTATTTTTTATCAAAGCGTAAGTTCGGCAGATAGTGCGAATTTGCTCAAATCGAAATTAATTATCATGTTGGAGCAGATTTATTCTATACATGATAAATCAAACTAATGTCTTGAAATCTGAATATACTCGACCATTAATTGATAAAAGTAAGAACGCTGTTTAAGGATCCACAAAGAACGCTTTACGGACTTTTTTCTCTCTAGATGTTGGAGCGACAATGTACACGCTATAGTCGCTGCAAAGTCGGACGTATAAACGACGGTCATTCGTCGTTCGAAGAGAAGGAATGACCGGAAAACTTTCATATGGACACACAGCACAGCGTCCTCTCGAAAATGATTAAAGTCAATTATGTTTATTGGTGCACCCTCCCCGATCCATAGGATTGCCTAAGTAAATTGGTCGGTACACATGTGGATTAAATCTTATATGGAGTTCAAACATGCATTGAACGAAATCAAAACAAGTCGGACCTGAGTATGAAATCCAATAACTGTGCCGAAATGTGTTATGTAATTAGAGGAAGTTTTATATTAGATCAATCATGCATCGATTGACCGATTTTATCTAGAGCCGCTTTGTAAATGGTTTTTGTGAGGTTATGTGTGTCACTTCTTTCCATAAAATGAGATCAGACTTAAGATCTATAGTCACACGAATGCATATACTTCTATTGTAAACTGATTAGCATGTATATGCGTATATCTTTAATTCGATTTATCTTGAAGTTATGGAATTTATTTTGTTCAGACATGTAGATACACTTAGACTCCTATGTATTCATTTAAGGCATTATTGTGTTTTTTGTTCCTGTCGATTTTATAATATTTCGCTTGAATGAATCAATCAAGTATAATTATCCTTTTTCAGCAAAATAATTGGAATAAACTTTTATCTAAAAATTAATGAGCAACTAATTAACTTATATTTGATCAAAATACGTTTCATTCTTTTATATGCTATGAACATTACTTTAAAATTCTACGAAACTAGAGGCTAAAGGCCTTCGATCCCCCGTGAACTGTCAATAATTATTTGATTTAGCATGGTCAGCACTGGGAAAAACATAGGTTTCAGAGTTGCATAGCATCAAGCCTATGCAATATAAATTATTTATCACTAAAATATGTCGATTAAAAATATAAGGTAATATTAACGTCTATCTAACAACGTCTTTTTCACAAAGTCTGTCTCATAACGTCTTTCTCACAACGACTTTCTAACAACGTCTATCTTTCAACATCTTTTTTACAACGACTTTCTTAACATGTCTTTCGACAACGTCTTTCTCACAACATCTTATTCACAACGTTTTCCTACAAGGTCTTTTTCACAACGTCTTCCCTACAAGGTCTTTTTCACAACATCTTTCTCACAACGTCTTTCCTACAACGTCTTTCTCACAACGACTTTCCCACAACGACTTTCTTACCATGTCTTCGCCACAGCGTCTTTCTCACAATATCTTTCTCATAACGTCTTTCAAAAACATCTTTCTCACAACGTCTTTCTTACAACGTCTTTCTCACAACGTCTTTCCCATAACGTCTTTCTTTTGATGTCTTTCTCACAACGACTTTCTCACATCATCTATCTCACAAATCGATCTCACAACGTCTTTCTTACAATGAATTTCTCACAACGTCGATCTCACGACGAATTTCTCACCACGTTGTCATCACGCGGTTTTATTTCATATTCGTTCTCTCACTGTAGTCCTCACAACATCAAGATATACGAACAATCATTATCTATAGAATTCTACTATATGTTCATACTGCTGTAATTTCGACAATTTTTTACCATCGACGAGCTCTAGCTTGATTCCTTCAATAGGTGCTGTCATTTCGAATATTTGTGGTCGATCGACATGAAACCCTGACGAGGTATAACGTCAATATATGTTATGTATATTAGAGCTCTAGCTTAATTCATCCACAAATGTTTCCATCGTTAAAGAAACTTCCAGGAAAAAGATGATTGACGGATCGACATGAAACTTTGATGAGATTGAATTCTTGCTTGGAAACTAGCAAAGACAGGGTATATAGTGACTTTTTCCACATAAACACATATTTAAATGATAATATATTTTATTATCACTCACACTTCCTCAACTAAATATGAAATGCTCACCATTTTTCAAAGGCTCCAGAATCGACAATTTTTAACCGATCAAGATAAAACCTTGACGAGGCACGACTTCAGACCTTAGTTTATACGTGAATTAAATTTGAAAGCTCCAGCTCGATTGCTTCAGACCAAACTCGCCTGCACAAAGTGCATGGCATCTGAAAAAAAGTTTTAAATCGACAATTTTTAAAGTGCTCCAGAATCGACAATTGTTAACCGATCGAGATGAAATCTTAACGAAGCACAACTTCAGACCTTGGTTTATACCTATATAAAATCTGAACGCTCTAGCTCAATTCCATCATACCAAACTCGCGTGCATAAAGTGCTTAGCATCTGAAAAAAACTTAAAATCAACAGTTTTTAAAGAGCTTCAGAATCGACAATTTCCAACCGATCGATACGTGTGTATAATTTCAAAGCTCTACCTTAATTCCTTCATGTCTAACTCGCGTGCACAAACTACCCTATGTGAAGGGGGACGGACGGACGGACAGACAGACAGACGGACAGACAGACGGACAAGCTCAACCCCATATCCCTCCGTTTCACGGGGGATAATTAAGGAAATTTCTATTGGACTTAGCCTAAAAAGCGGATGACCGAGAGCAGTTATGCTCTTTTCGTTATGCCTTATTCACTGAAAAGTTAAATTTAAATGGATTAATAACATAGATTCGAATATATGGATACAATTTTTTTTTCGAGAAATTGAAGCCGAATAGTAAATTTCGTAGATGCAGTTTAACAATGAATTTTTCTAAGGTTCTTAAAATGTTCCCAAATGTGCACCAGTTTCGAGCAATTAATATCTCAAAGTTCTCAATTTTGCATTTTGTAACGAATTTATATTTTTATAGGGTGCATATATTTTAAAAATCGAAATCTGAAAAACAAAATTAATTATCGAGAGTTCAAATTTTGGTTTACCCATAAAAAGCGAAATACATCATTGTATTTTTCACACTAAAATTTACATTGGACCGCTTGAATATATATTTTAAAAATCCAGTATTTGTATGGAAGTCATTTATATTAGGATTCCCGGTATATTTAGTAAGTTTCTTATCCAAACCGGTTCTATCTAGCTTCAATACCACGTGTGTATGATTGTTTCAAATTCAATAAAAATGAACCGGTCACATCAAGACTATTTTAGGTACAATAATTATAACGTTAATGTAGAACAGTTAAGATTAGTGTAATTAAATCATGCCATAATACAAAATTTATTGTCCTTGGTTTAAGCAATGTTAAACAAAGGCACTTTAATAAATGCGAAAAGGTCTAAATAATACAACGATAAGCTTAACCTTATTCATATTCTTCCCTATCCCTGGATGAAGGATCGAAAACAGCTTATTTAGATTTTTATCGATAATTTTATCAAGGCTGAGGTTTTCTATGTCATTTGATAAACTTAACATGATGTCATGCGAGTAAATTCATAAGTTGACATTCAATTGCATTTAAATAAAAGTAATGCATAAGTAGTGTGTTTTATTTCATTACTCCTAGGCATGGTCAAAACGGATTAAAAAGATATATATGACTGTTTACAAATACTTATTAGTGAAACCCCATGTCTTCATCCATATACATGTACAAACGAAAATAAGCTCTCTGATTTTTTTTTTGTTTATTGATCCGTTCGTTCATTGAACAATAACTTGAATATTGTATGTTCTATACACAAGGATCCAGATATGTGTCCTAATCAAGAAATGTGTAACATATAGAGTAGTTTGTATCATTCGAGGTCAGCAGAAAAAAACATGGTGACCCTAAATCAACCTTGTAATATCACTCAAAAAGATAAATGACAGATAATATATGAATAAGGATATTCCAAGTGATTGGTGTCTCTTCAAGGATGGCAATTGCGCTAAAATTATAAAATGAAATATAATCAATCATATAATTTATTACTGGCGGATGAAACTTGTATATTCTCAATAACCTTTAGATTGTTAAGCTAAATGGATTAAGTATACTTAATAAATAGGAACCAGCATGTTCAATGAACGTGATCCCAACAAACCCATATTCTGTTTGAAATCTGTTTGGAAACCGCCTCTATTTCTTTTTCGCTAAGCTCGATTATTTTGTTTTTGAATTTGCACAGAGCTGAGATGACAGGAATACGTGAACATCCATTGACTTAATAAAACCTCTTTTGTGAAGTATAAATTTAAAAATATAAATTTGCTTTTCTAAAAGCCATTTTTATGTAATTTACATATTCATAATTTTATTAAATAGATTTAAGAAAAGTATTTGATCAAACACATCCAGCTGTTTATAAAGATTTAAACAGCATGTTTTCATCAACCGCTATTTGCTTTCGTTCCTTACTTATTAATCAAAACTTTGCGACGAATCGTAAATCTAGACCTTTCATATTTGAACATATGTTTTCACCTTCGGGCTTTTTACATTTAATCCATTAGTCTTTAAAATATAAAATAGGGGAGTTTAACTTAGTTTGATATATCACCTACTCGATGATATAATTATATTAAATAAACTAAATCCAATTCAGGAAATGTGCCCTAGTTTTTTTTGTTTATTTGCAGCAAAGGACTCATTATTTGGGAGGTAAATGATCGTTTGAGTGGCTAAGTAATAAGACATAAAAATAACACTTGAAAAACTTGACCTGGTCCATTTTTCACTGCAATTTCAAATATATACTTAGATAATCTCATTTTCGATTGATTTATTATTAACAATGGGGTTGTAGCCATGATACAAACATGCTATGGTGTGATTTAACTGTAAAACATGATTGAATAAAGCTCAGATATATAGAATCTTCTATGACTCCATGAATTTAATAATTTTCAAATTAACTAAGCTTCAATTAAGTATTGGTGTGGGCCGGCTTAGAAATGGCGAATCTAAGTTTTGAAACATTAAACTCTACATTTTTCTATACTAATGTCTAATGATGTAATAAACTTAATTCATTCCGCAATTTTGTGGTATATTTATCAGTCTCATTTAAATTACATTTATGAATTAAATACGTTCGTTCAGCTATCATCATAAATCAATAAACATTATATGATCATCTCAGGATATAAATAACTAGTGTAATAAAGTATTAGTGCAGATGTTCTTTAAACTACATGTAAATCAATCAAACTGTAACTAAGTCTCGAAACAGTTTTATCTTTACCAATCCCTTTTGACCTAAAACAGTCCATTATAATACCATCATATCTACTCAAAAGTTGCTGTTCAATGCAACCATGAAGACCACAGATCTTAAGCCAAGAGGTCATAATTAACTCATTTCTTTTCATTGTTTAATAAATGTACTTGCATCCAAGGCCATTTATTGAGTAGTTTAATAAAAATATAAGTTGATAATTATGACATACTTATTGTCCAATTACTAGGTTTTTAATCATCTATATAATCCATGATAAGCCCACGTGATTTTAAATCAATCATCTGATGGACTATTTAAGAGCCCGTTTCGAATCGCGAAAGTTACTCTGATCAAATCTGGATTTACAGCTCTGGTCGAGTCTAACCAACGAAATAAGTGCGAGTTTTAAGACGCTAGTATAAATATACAATTTTAGGAGTGGTAAAAATCTCATTCAAAAAGTATTATCCATTATTTCATTGAACATTTTCTAACAAAAAGACAAGACAATGGCGACGTTTCAAGTCAAAGATATGGCCGACGTTTACGTCACCTACCGCCCTGCCTACCCGGAAGACGTCAAAACAGAAATCTACAACTATGCTACAAGCAACAATAAATTTGAACCCAACTTGGCAATGGACCTAGCTTGCGGCTCGGGCCAAAGCACAGTGATGTGGGCGGAAGAATTCAAACAGGTCATCGGTATGGATATTAGCCACGCCCAGTTATTCCACGCGCCCAGTGACATTTCTAACGTGAGTTTTGACGTGGGTAGTGCTGAAAACGTGGACATGGGCAATGATAAAGTGGACTTGGTAACCATAGCTCAGGCGATGCATTGGATTAATCCGGATAAGGCCTATGCGGAAGCGAAAAGGATTTTGAAACCCGGGGGTGTGTTTGCGACCTATGCATATGGGAATCCGTCACTTGATAAGGAGAAGGCGCAACATCTGGTTATGAAAGAAGTAAGCAAAATTTTTGTAAACTCATTTTCCATGTAAAGTGAGTGTGTTGACAAATAATCATAGCCATATCGCCGTTAAAGTTGAAAATCATGCATGAACAGATTTGGAAAAAATATGTACATGGTTCGAGCATAACTTTCCCTTTGTAACGATCCACCTTTTTGCTAAAAGTTTTCATAGAACCATGAGTTATCAGTGGTTATAAAGCAAAACAATATTGCAATTGATGGCGGTAATCGTGGTGCATAAACATGTAAATTCGCAAAAATGATCATAAACCACATGTTGTGTTATTTGTGTTACATCTTAAAATAATCTTGAACTTTTATCCGTGTGACATATTTATCAACATAAACGTTTCAGTCTACAGGTTAAAAGAATAGTATATATAGGATAACTAACTCTTTCGAGCCGATATGAAAAATATCGCGAGGCGTAGCCGAGAGATATTTTTCATATCGGCGAGAAAGAGTTAGTTATCTTATATATCGCAGGGCTCGTTTAATTTCGACTCGTTTGATAACAAATTAGGGAACAATGCAAACAAATGTTAAAATTGTCAAAGTTTACATCCTTGTCGACATTGAATATTGGCGTTTAATGTACAGAATATTAAACTCATAGTTTGCAAATAAAATCAAAGTTTTAAAACCATCATTTGTGTATGATAAATCGCTAGAATTAGAAGTTTAAACCTCTTAATACAATTATATCGGCTATTTTCCTTTTGATTTTATGCTATTCAAATTACTATTTATTGCCAACATCCCCATTGAAAATCAGACCTTTTAATTGTTTTCCAAGAAAAACACATGATTTCTAAAAACTGTTCAGGTCAAGGTTCTTGATTTCAACAGTTTCGTTACGGTCGACTACATTTCTCTATAGGGATTCATAACCAAACACGTCTGTTTATATTTGATGAAAATTTTAACCAGGGTTTTTACATCGCTCTAGCAACAAACGACAAGGACTTGCCGGTATCCCATGTTTATTGTTTTCATCATGACACACGTGATTGTTGCTTTACATTAGTTTGAGAACTCAAATAGACCAAATTTACCAGACCAAACAATGGCCGTTACATGAAAATAACACACTGCAGACAGTGGTGTCAGTGTGTTATTAGAAATAACACCACTGTTCTTCACTATATAAAACACACCAGCCATGCGATATTACATTATAAAGTTAACTATAATATAGCTTTTATCAATTCAACAAGCTTTGTTGAACACCAAATATGTTATTATTTTAGTTTTACAAAGACACACTGTACAAAGGCGGTTACTGGGAAGATGGACGGAAACACATTGACAACTGCTACTCAGATTTCAAACTGCCATTCGACGATGTTCAGAGGTTAGTTTTTGTAGTCTATTTTCATTTTACTTTATTTTTATTTCTTATTTACATTTTACGTGGTGGAAATATTATACCGGGCAATATCAATCGGCCAATATCACTTTTGATTTTGCCCCGTAGCAGCGACCTCTTATTTATTTTTTTTTTATATTTTATACGTTATTTATCAGTACTAATGCCATTAATCGGATCAACAACCAGTTTGGTATGGATACTTTGGATAGTTTCTTTCGTATTACATGGGAACTGATAATACATATGGAAGGCTGGTATTGGTTAAGGGAAACTAATACTGTTAATGGACTAAAGTGATAATTATAATTCATATCAAAGCAAAACATGGAACAACTATAGCATCAAGAGGGCCGAATCATCATAACGAGAATTTACTTAGATTTTCGATTCTTTTGAATTATCATCAAATCAGATATGTTCCTATAATATGTTAATATGTTACTGTGAAAGCATTATTCGGCATATTATAGCTGTAACACAGTTACTATATTTGATTACGATAACAAGCTTTGAATGAGGCCAACTCCATAGATGTCCTGAAATGTCTTGAAACGATGTTATTTATCATGGATAATAACCAGTGTATGTTGTCCTTCATTAAACACATGTCTTAATACAATTACACATACAACATCGTGCATTAAATAAAAAAAAATAGGGCTCAATGCACCAGTGCGTTACATATTTTTAGATGCAAGATATGTTCAAATGTGTCTTTGATACAGATTCCAAATCAAGAAACACTTTATGCACTAATATTCTCATCATAATCACATGGCCCCTGATCCAGGTCACTTAATTGATCTAGTTATAGCTATACTTAGCTTCGTAGCCTTGTCAGTACCAGTTTGATACCGTTACAAGTCTGATTGATAAATTTGATTTTGATAAGTAAAACCTGAAAATAACAAAGGTTAAGTAGCAATTCCTTTGTAAATCACCTATTTGATTATACTGGTGCTGTTTTTTCGTACTTTCGAAGGTCAATCTGTCAAACAATTTCTTCACTCAAAGGAAACTTTACTTTAAGGCTTAAATCAGATTTGACACTGTCTTTTTTGAATTTCAGGGTGGACTCGGCGTCTATTTTTCATTTAAGCTTTGGCACCGTATCAAATTGTTTTAGACTCTTTTTTCAGGTTGATACACGGTTTTTTATTTATTTCAGGGTTGACACAGTGTTCATGGAAGCTCAGTGGTCGGTGGACCATTTCATTGGCTACCTCTCATCTTGGTCCGCATATCGCACTTTCATCAAGAAGAACCCAAAGTCAAAGGCCCTTCACGACATCAAGAAAAGGTAATGTGATTATAATTATGATCTGCTATTGTTACAAAGTAAACTCATCTTGTGATTAGCATACTACTAAACGTAACAAGAGCCCTTGTTTTTGATTGTCTTTTTATATGGAACTCAGGTGCTGATCACATCAAGGTGTTCAAAGTTTTTACAATCAATCGAATGCTAATAAAATGCTAATAAAATACATTGTATAAACTCGAACCATGGTCTGCAAAATATGGTTCAACTATTGCTGTCTGAAGAGATACTCTTACATTTTTTATATGACGAACATTTGTGAAAAAAGATACATGCATCTTGTGATAGGTAAACTGCTAGTTACCGAACCGTTTTAAAAATAATTCCATGGCTATTAATGATCCTCATACCAATGGTACAGTTTTGGCGTAAACCAAGGCGTATAGAATATGTTTCCTGGTTCCTGTTGACATATAATCTTAATGTACTATGAATTTCGCTAGAAACGGCCTCGAAAAAGCTGCAGAATTTTCAGTATGTTCGCTTGGTGTAGGGAACCCTAGATGCGTCTAGACTAGATTTGATTGACCAGATGTGTCAACCATTAGGCTGACCAAAGAAAGGGCAAGAGTGGGTGGGTTGAACATATTTCTGTATTGGTTATATATTTATCTAATTTATATTTTTCCATTTTATATTTGAACTTTCATTCTCATTATATTCCTCGCCCGAAAATTCCTAGACATTTCTAAACAGAGGGGCACTCAACGATTAATTCGGGTGAATGTTTATTCTTGTAGCAATTCCTCCTTGCTTGCAACTTTTTCAGAACAGAACAAAGTTTTTTTTCGAAACTATTATTTTACTCGAGGATTATGTTTGAAAATTTATCAACCGATGCAGCTGTATCTAAATTTAGTCTCTGTTATCGAAACTGTGAAAGAAAAACCTCATCCACATTTGACTTCTTGAAATCTTTATTCTGGTAGGAGATTGTAAATTTGCCTGCAATAGCTTTTCTGCGTTCCTTGCTTGGAACTTCAGAATAAACATTTTGATGAATATAAGAAAAAATAAATCGTTGAGTGCCCTCGTAAACAGAAATTGCTGACAATTCTAAACATTATAAAACACTCTCTTTGCCCTATATAGAATTCTACATGATTGAATGGTTTGTCATGGTGAATAGAAATGTAATAGGTTTGAGCGGTCTGTTTGTATTCCAGAACTCATTTGTACGTTAAGGTGCGACTTATTCTAGGTACCGATTCTATTACTTGAATATGTCTCTATTATTCAAAGACAAAAGAACGTGGTCATTCTTCAGAGGCATGTTATTATTTCAAGATGTAAATGGGGAAAAATATCACGAAAATCGTTTTTATTGCATATCTTTTACACTCTTTAATATAATTATTTCATATTTTGCGTATACCCCTACTTTTTTGTTTACAATTTGCAATACCAAAATAAAATTGCACTGCATTTATCATTTCTGAATAATAAACCCTCAAACTGTTTCTAGCGAGATTCACAGTACATTATGTAGTGGCTATTATGCAAAAGGAGGCAGCATTTTAGAATTCATTTTAGAAGTTCAGAAAACCATATTTTAAGTTGTGACTACCTGGAACTAAGTCTTAATAAACGAGAATCAATGAAATTGTGCCTTACGTGAAAATGAAACGTCATATTTGGTTCCTATGATTACAAGACCCTATTATAAAACATATATTTGTTTTTATATTCAGTTTGCGAAGACTGTACGCCAAGGATGAAAGCATCGTAGTGACATGGCCTATCTTCATTCTTCTTGGCAGGAAATCATGAACTATTTTTAAGTGAAACATTTGCAATACGGACCGATAAAAAAAAACTGAAGTGTGAATAACACACTGCACCTGAATAGCTCAGTGGTAGAGCACAAGTACATGAAGCAGTGGGTTCGGCTATATTTTTAGTTTTTTTTTGTCTCTCCATGGGAGTTTGCTCGTTGGTCATTTATTTCAAAGGATCCATTAGAATTAATTTAGGTCTTGGAATATCTAACAATTTCAATTTCATATTTAAGGCATTGATAATAAGTATCAAGGTTTATTGCATTTAAAATGAGGACTCATTAGGGTTCTCTGATTTTTTTAATCACACACCTTTGTGATTGCTAGTTTGAACGAATAGATATACATGTATATAGTCATGAACATGTATGTTTATAATTTAAACATTTGTGTGCTAAAACTAGCAATTGTAGATTTTTTTAAATACATGTATATATGTAGGAAAATATTTTAATTAGGAAATCATTTTTGATTATTATTAATTTGTTATTGTATTAACGTAATTAATAATATAATTATTTATACACATTGAATGTACACGTATATACTTTAAATGAATGGCTTATAATCAATTCAATGGTGGGTTCATCTAAAAATATATCATTGAATATATAAAACACAATATTTTATATTTTTACATTTGGCATATTATAGTTATTGTTTGACTGTATTATAATATTAACTGATAGAATATAATATCTGGTAAAATGTTAATAATCTATTCATACATATAATATTTAGGAGTGCATACGAAATTAATGAAAATGAAATGAAATTAAATGTATGGTCTTAGATAAATCTTTCATACATTTGCGTTATGAATTACATTGATTAAGAGAATATTAGACAAATTTGCAACAAACATCAAGCGTAAACTAACGTTTTCTTGAAATAAACTCTCTATATGATCAGCTTGTTCTTATTTTCTCGACTTTTATTCGTTACAAAATATATATTTTGAACAAATTGTATTTCATATTTAATAACCTTCTCAGTTTTTTTCACAATATCCTTTATCATCATATCCAAATGTGAAAGCTTTGTCTTCGGTAAAGCTGTTTAATTGCGCGATGTGTTGCCTAGGTGATTGGATCCCTACTACACTCTCATTGGTTGTTTAAATACAAGCCAGCGCATTAACTGCGGCAGCTCGATGTGTCTCCATTCATTCGTTTTCGCGTTATTGCAATGCAAGTTGTTCAATTTAAAAATCAATGCGTCGGTTTTGTCTTATCAAATACCGTTATATTCAAATTTTAACATATACTATTTTACATGTATATATTTTAATATCGATTATATTTTAATAACAAATATTTGTGTTTTAAATTTTAAAACAGCCAGTCGGGATAATACCAAAATACAAATACAAAAGAATATCACTGCAAAAACGGTTTCTGAGTACTCAGCTGCTCCATTTCTACACACACAATTTACTTGTTATGCTCTTAAAATATTCATATATTGAATATAGATTA
>LQRL01184318.1:6133-17802 GCA_001703475.1 Hydroides elegans
TGCCTCACCAAAACGGCCAAGCAGAAATATTCGTTTCAATTCTAAAAAATGGACTTAAATCATTAAAAAATCAACGAGAGCCAATGCAATACAAAATCGACCGAATTCTGCTTAAATATCGCATTACACCGCACACCACCACCGGTGAGACCGGTGTTTGGCCGAACGATCAAGTCCCGTTTAGATTTGTTAAAGCCGTCGCTTGCTGACACCGTGCATCACAAACAACAAAAGTCGAAGAAAAATGACTATAAACTGAGGTCATTTGAAGAAGGAGAGAATGTCCTTGCTCGGGACTACCGAACACCATCAAATAAATGGGTACCCGGAACCGTTGCACGACGTAACGGACCCGTAACGTACGACATCGCGACGTCCGAAGGCGGATTATGGAAAAGACATGCAAACCAATTGCTACATAGTGGTCCCCGAATGGAAACACCGCCCAATCAGCTGCCAGACAGTGATTACGAATGGTGTCTTGATAACGACCTCGATACGCATCAAGAATCCATTAGTGTCCCCGATCCCGACACATCTCTGCATGCTCCAGACAGCGACCAAAACACAGAGCGTAATGAGGGGACCCCACCTCATTCACAAGAGAGAACTCAAGCAGCAGAGAAAACGCAATCAGCTGCCCCTCTTTCTCCCGCGTGCACATCTAAGAGAAAGCGCAAACCGCCGGAAAGATATGGGATTCCGATAAGTGACTCTCAATCGTGGAAATAGATTAGATAAAATAGCGTATAAAATATATTAAAAACTGTGCTAATTTGGTAATGGACATCGGAGTTATTACTATGAAGATTGAAACCAAAAGACACTTTCTAAAAGTTAAATTGAATAATGCATGCGAATAAGAGTAGATGATTAGTTGCATTTCATTTATTACTACATACATGTGACAGATATATATATAGCTGAATATTGTTATTTAGGAACCCCTTTCCAATTCGAATCTATTGTAAAATCATCATATTTTTTATTCAATTCAATGCGTTTCTATGTACTTTTAATGTTTGGTAAATTTGATTATAATATGTGAATTAATTTTCATAAAGATAGTATTTGAAACATACTTCTATTTGCCATATTTTAAATGATAAAAATTTGCTAACGTAAGTTTCAAATAAGGAGGGAAGAACTGTACTGTATGCATATTATTGAGACCATCCCTTATTTCTACATCCTTCCATTCTGTCACGTGATCAACGCTTCTTAATAAAGATCCATACCAGAGAAGTCATTTTATTATTGTGTATTAAAATATTTTAAATTCAAGAACATATCCAGGCATAATATACAACACACTTGGTGATTTTCTTTTTTTTCTCAGATTGACGAGACTTTGGGCTTCTCTTCTTTGCTCTTGTTTCTGCCAATGCAGGTAGGTGAGCATGTTGCTTGCCACTTTAAGTGCTGTGGTATTGGTATAGTGCGTTGTGGGCTGCACTGCGCTGGATAATCTGGATTCGGCCTATATGTTTCCCTGTGAATACACTGCTTACATCCTCGATTTGTAATTGCACTTGAGTTTGGTATGCCATGTATTTAAGTTTGTGCTTATCTTTATGCAATTATCACATTATTGTGTGCATATAATGTTATCCTTCAAATAGATTTGTTTAGATTATGAGGTTCAGTATCACTGCATTTCGTCTTTGTGTGATATGTTATATTATCTATTCATAATATAATAAAATGAAGGCTTTCTCTTTAAAAGACCTGGATGGAAATGAGCCTAATGATGGTTGGCACTATATTTAAAATGTATTATATTCAAGAACTTGGCGGCACTTTGCTCAGAGTTGATGCGCTATTTGTGGTTTTAAATATTAATCAAGACCCATTATTCTCCGCTTCAACCTTGACCTCCGCTTCTATAACTCTTTTACATTGATTTAAACGGTAAGGCAAAGATCAATGTGATCAGAGAATGCAATTCAAGAACATTGGCAGCCCTTTCCACGACTTCAACGAATTTGGCTTCAGAATGTCCTATGAAAGTCAGATGTTGAAGTTGATGTTGATAGGTAACCATACGGGAACACCAGTTGTTAGAGATGTGTATTGTCATTTGAAATAAACATTGGATAGTTTGTGCATAACATTCAGTCTGGTATTTGTAATTAATAGTTATTTAAATGCAGTTAAAACTAGTGACCACAGAACTACACTTATATGAAACGATACATATTTATAACTCATATACTTCAATACGTATTACATTGCGAATGTGGATGTTTTTTTTTATAAAGGAAGGTTCTAATCAAGGTCTGGTTTGGACGAATATATGATAAGTGATCCCACGAGGCTTATCCCAGATAGAGATTTGCTTAAAAAATTTCCGACTATTTTGAAGTTGACTTAGTAGCTTTTCGAAAAATTGATTTCAACTTGAACAATGAATCTTCTTTCAATTGTATACATGTTGACCTATAATCGCAATTTTCCAGGTCTATTGAAATAGGCGTATATTTTACTGCTTGCGATCGTGCGAGCGTGGATATTAGTTTCAAAGCTCGGCTATCATACATGTTTTTTTTCTTTTCCATTTCCTGGCAATTCGACGTTTTTTTCATATGTACAATCACATTATTGTAGGATTTCAATTTTTTATCGGATTTATGTCTCAATGTGTACCAACATAATAGAACAATAGTTAAGGGCATGGTGTAGGGTTTGTTTGCCCTTGCAAGGAGAACAGCGGGCGTTTGTGGGCTTGCTCAACTATTTAAGGTTTGCATTTGTTGCCAAGGTGACGATTGAAGCATTTACAACACATTGCAATACATTGCAAGGAAGATTATATAAAATAGCATGCCATGTTAGGTTTTTTTTCTCGAGATTTAGTAGTTCTTGCTCCGACAGACTTTTAACACGTTCAGAAAAATAATTATCAAACCTTTAAAACATGAACTTGTTGACCTTTGTTTTGGTCTTGCTAAGCTGTTCTTGAGTGCATAGTCTAGTGTCACCTATGCCTTTGGCTGATTCATCAAACGCATTTTCTGAGTATACAGTTATTGAGTTTTTTCTTGCCAATGCTAGCGCAGCATTGATATTTGAATTTGTTTCGAAGTCTCGAAGAGTCGAGGTTAATGGAATGACATTCCTTATATAATTGATATATATATGTAATATTTAACGCATGTAGTATAGTAGGTGTAGCAGAACGGGGCATAGAGAGCTTCTTTTGTAAACCCGGGCGCATAACGAATCGAACTTTAGAAGAGTTGTTTGAGTTACATCGTACATCGACAACTTAAATCTAGTAGCAGACATGAAATAACATGGAAATATTTTCAATTTGTAGTCAGCAATGATATGTATATTACTATGTTTTGAAGACATTTTTCAAACCCTTCGTAAATATACCTGAAAATTTCACATTCCTTACCTTTGAATGTAATCATGGATCTTGCAAATTTTTCGACATAATAAAACGCTGGTGTGTCTGTCTCTTGTTTTTTTTTGTTTACATTTAAATCATCTTCAAAAGACAAGGTATTACTGAATTACTTTCAGAAAGTTGAACATGTGCTTTTCATTCATTTTAAGGTGTTCTAGCAGAGGGTTGTATACAATAATAAAAAAATGGTTGGGCTAAGAGAATGGCCCATAAATACACCTTAATTAAACTGGAAAATTTCAGAAACAAAGTTGGGGTCTAGAGCCGTGTCCACCAGGCCGCTATAAAGATTTAAAACGTATGATCAAACATTATAAGATAGATTTTATCGATTGAGAAATGTTTGATTAGGTTATGAATAATTGATCCAAATGCGTCTTTTAGATCAAAAACCTGTACAATACCCTGTTTCGAATTGGACCACTTATTATTTTGTTTTGCAACGTATCACACTAGTTTACCATGAGCCGGAGGTAAACAGAGTTCGCAAACAGAGTTCAGTAATAAATGTGCTATATTTCTGCAAAACATGCATAATTTGTTTTTTTTTTGCATATCGGTTGAGTAGACGATAGTGATTTGCTAAATAATCATTTAATAGTAATACATGTATATGTCATGTATATTTAGTTCAAAAATTGCATAATTCATGTACATTTAGTTCAATTATAGAGAGTTTGTGCATATTTGAGAAATCCGCTATAATGACGTCAAAATGACGTAAACAGCTCAGTAACAAGCCATGTGATTGGTTAAATTTGGGAAATCCAGGCTATTAACTGAAAGATTTTCATATTCGCTCTAACTCTCTAATGGCGTAAAAAAATATGTGTCAATTTTGGTGCCAGCAAAAAGGTCAGGTCACAATCAAGAGAAATCAGGGGTACTGTTACAAATCTCGCCTTCTCTCGAAAACAATACGGTCAAACTTTATTTTGGTTTTCATATTTTTAGTAGTCGAAGATGGATCTTTGCAGTGATTAATGATTTGTTTGTCGGAATTTGTTGCGGAATTAGTTGTGACGAAACATGCTATAAAGAACTATATAAGTAAATCTATTGTGGTCTCGGGCCGTTTACCAGTTTATATATCTCGCAAATGGTCTAGCACGTTAGAGAAGAAAATAGACGCTTTCCAAAGACACCTCCTTCGCAGAGTCCTACCCATACCAATTAACGAATGCGAACCAATTAACAACTGGATAACGAACGAACAACTATATGAAAAAGTTGGTTAAAACATGGTCAAAAACCATAGCAACAGGGCGTCTTAAAGTGTTTGGCCATATATGTGGACTATCGAATTCAGCGTCAGCTAAAATAAAACACTCAACCAGGGCTTAATACCATCGAAAAGCCAGTAGGAGATCAGCTAACTCTCGTAGAACCGATTGAAAAACAACAACCCATGGGCATGGATATATATGGATCAATTAAACTTGCTAAAAGTGACACCTCCTGGAGAGTGTTTGTGAATATTGTGAATTAACTAAAAGGATAATATAGACAATTTTCAGTCAGGATACATCCACGATATATACTAGAGAAAAGGCAACCGCCGAAATATTCTCACACACGACACAAGGAACTACTGGTTTTCATCCGTGAAAAATACACTGGGATTCAATTTATTTGTTTATGATTATATAATGTTATAACAGATTTTAAACATGTTTTCCGTAAGTATATGGAAAATTAGAACATACCCCTAAGATTATTTTTTGATATCCAAGAATCTTATATGTTAACATATGCAAGTTAACTCTTAGATAGTACTTTAATCGGTTTTTCTGTGAGCGATAATGTGGAAATTTAAAGTGATATGTCTGTACGACCTGTTGGCTCGTACCGACGAAATTGACATGTGGTCCCATTCCCTCAGTTAGTTCGTCATTTACGTATATAAAGAGTTCGGTTAGAAGGGGGTGTCGTTGCAACTTGGTATTTATAAAATAACCACACTATGAACGCTGACTTAAGAGCATCAACTATCAAGTTATCGTACCTGTCATTATATTTGACATATTACATTTTAAATGTAGCATGTTGATTGACATTTAGCGAAAGGCTTAACCCTATGAAGGATAAAAAGACAACAGTTTTTATACACTAAAAAATATATATTAAAAAAATCACACTGTGACCAATATTGTGACCATACGTGTATATCTGTCATAATATTTATAGACATAAATACTAGGGCTCGGGTATTTCGCTACCCGAACACCCGAAGTCAATCTCCGACACGAAACCCGACCGAAAGTTCTCAGAAAATGATCTTATTACATGAACTCCCCTGGATATGCTGTAATTTTGAAATATTGAATGAGATAAAATGAAGTTTTCGTGTAATTACGAGACGATTGTCGAGTACCCGACTGCCCGAGATACCCGACGCAGTCCTTATATATTATTAAATATGGTCTTAAGCATGGGTATATATACGACCTAACACGGAGACAATTCTTCGGCTGTAAATCTAAAGTGATTAGCCCATTTGTGCATCTGCAAGCAAGTGACTAAAACTCATAAGTGTTTGTGTTTGCAAAATGAACGAGAAAATATATAATGAGTGATGATTTTTAACGAACAATATCAAAGAGAATCTTTTGTTGAAATTATTTGTTGTTGTGCCTTCTGATATATTCAGCCTGATACTAAATAGTAGAATTAACCAACATGTTGAGAAATATGTTTTATGATTTTTATAATAAGACGTCATCCCCTCCGATGTTGGATGACATAAGCCTGTTCTTATTCATAAACGAAGTACTCAATATCAAATGGTGATCGTGACAATAAGATCAAATAAATCAGTTACTGCATTATTGTTGGTAATTCAGTATGAGTTTTTAGCAATACAATATTTGTTATAGGCTATTCCTTGGACGGCGTTCAAAGACGAAACCACCCATTTTTGGATTCATTATAGTTTAGTGATTGTTGGCTTTCTACTGGCAGTAATAACTGGTGTGGTGCAATGGAATAAACCGGCACCATATGGGAAGCATGAATCACAGGTATCTATGACTATATTTCTTTTGATGATATTCGGATGGTAATAAAATTCTTTTTTATTCAATGCTTTGTATTGATTGAGCTACTTTGAATCTTGACCCGCATAAGCTTTAATCTCAAAATATCTTAAAGAAACAATTTAAGTAGGGATGTGTTCCGTGGCCCGGCCCGGCCCGGCCCGACTAATGTCGTCGGGCCGGGCTGTGGCTCGGAACAGTTTCGGAACAATTTCGGAACAATGAAAATTTGTATTGTTAAAATTTTGTTAATATTTTTAGAGCTTTTCAAGACTTATATTGTTAAATGTTAATCCTAATTTACATGTTTGTGAATATTTTACCATCATTTCTGGTATTTCGAGAAACCCAAAAGCCCAATCCCCTCATAAAAATTTGAACTGTACTTATTTACCAAATCTGTCGAGAGTTGTCTTCATCGTATTCAAACTATAAAATAGTTTTCCAAATTAGATCTGGTCGTTAATACTCATTAACACCACCCAAATGGCATGTTGTGCGCGGGATTAATTTCAGGGTTCGACATAAGCACTCGCCAACTCGCCATGGCGAGTGAAAATTTCATTTGGCGAGTACGACCTGAAAGTCACTCGCCAAAATGTCGAGTATGAAATTCAGGCAGAACAATTTTGGCGAGTACGAAATAAAAGTTACTCGCCAAAATAAAATATGCACTTAAATATTTATAACTACCATACATTTTCAAATACAGTTAATATCTACAAACATCGATGAAAATTTCGCTCGCGCCGTCGGCACTCGCAATATTAGTATAAATATGGGGACGTTTTATCAGCACCTATACTCCACAATCTTAAGACTTTGACGAACTGGCTCAATATACAAGATAGTATCGCACAATAAAACCAAACTTTCAGTAGTTCCAGGAATGTTTGACGAATAATTTAACGTTTATAACGTCGTACCGTATAACTTTGCAAAGTCTTTTATTTTGTTGTTTTATGCTATCAAAACATATTTAAGGGGAATATGATTTAAGCCATACTTATCCGACTCGTTGAAAACCGCCAGGTGAATTAGAAAATAACTCATTCTACAAATCTATTTGATTTCAATTTTCCTCCCTGCTATTGTTACCCTCCTTTTGGCGATACGTATCTTGTATGAGTAAACAAGATTTCATTTTGTTTTTAATTTTCGACGCTCGCGCCTTCGGCGCTCACAATTGAAATATGCAATATATTGATCACCCACACTTCTGCTAAAGTGTTTAGATTTTAGAGATTCGTAAAATAGGACATATTATGTCAAAATTTAACAGAAATGTTATGTCAACTTTTAGATAGGTACTACTATGAAAGTTCTAATTAAAATTAGATAATTAATATATACTCGCTAATAAGGGCCCTTTAAGCAAAAAAAAAAATCTAGTTAACGTTTTACAACATGACATTAGGCCCTGATATATCTCATTTGGAAGCTTCTCATGCGTTTCTATGAAAGACAAGTTGCAAAGGAGACCTCAAAATCCTTAAATATACCTATTTTGTTTATAAATGCATTTTTGGATTTGGCGAGTACAAAATCATGTTACTCGCCAAATTGGCGAGTACAAAATCTGTTTGGCGAGAATGAAATGGAAACCACTCGCCAATTTGGCGAGTATGAATTTTTCCTTATGTCGAACCCTGAAATTGATACCGTATGTATTCAATATACGAGCGCCAATGGCGCGATTTTTTTTAACGATTAAATTTACATCAAATAATTCAACTAATTGGACCTGGAAACACTGAAACTTTAGGTTTAAGAGACTCTATGTGTTTTTAACGAAAATTTCTAATTCCATATTGTTGGATTAAATTTTTAATTTCCAGGTATGTCCATGTCTGGAATAAACAATCGTTAAATTCCAGGACTCAGTTGTTGCCACCTATAAAAGTCGTATTTTTTAGTGTGTATATATGACATGCCTTATATGCACTTTGTTGTTCCGAACTGGCCCGGCCCGGCCCGAAGAAATGGTCTGGCCCGGCCCGGCCCGGCCCGACATAAAGTGTCCCGGAACACACCCCTAAATTTAAGGTTTTTTTGCTTTAGCTTTACTTCAGATTAAATTTTTTTTTCCAATAGAATTGAATATTTTAAAATGGAATAGTGTAGTCTGATAGTGTAATTTTATAAAATACCAACCAATAATGTATTAGCTTGTAGCTGCCCTTTGATATAACGTACCAGATTTGATGACTGCTTATTAAATTCAATAGTTCAAGATATTATTGCCCGCAGAATACCAAATTTTATAATGCAATTATTATGTTTTATTTGAAAGGAGGAAGCGGCTAAATGGGGTGTAATGATTCCTCAGCGGATCGGCCACATCTTGTCAGATGCTGTTCCAGGAGTTTTTCTTTTCTTCATAGTAAGACCTTTTTCCGAATTCGTATTTTTGCTTCTTTTTTTATATGTCTTCATGTTTTTTTTTCTCTCAAAAACTTTTTTTTTTTTTTAGAATGAGACTTTTACGAGAATGCATGCATCACTAGCTTGAGAGTATTCGTTGGAAATATTTGGTTTCATCACAATAAATTCACTCATAATGTTAATACTAGACACATAGTTCATTCATCAATTATCATATAAATGAGTTTGATAAATAAATTCAATTAAAAGTCGAATTTTGAGAGATTTGATTAATAAAGTTATAAACTCATATGCTATGAAACATTCAGATTTTTGTGGTGCTCGATGGTTTTAATCGCGGACCCGTCAACATCGTATTCCTTTTTCTGTGGTTGGCACATTATTTTCACAGGTATATGACATAATTAATAAATGAATTTGTGCGATCATATATATAGTTATATCAATATATATCAGCAGCTAAAATGTATGTGAATTGTTTCATATGTTACTTTCTTTTATTTCTGACACATTAACAATACAGTTACTGTAATTATATTAATGACATATTACAATAAATAAATGAATAACAGATAATGCTAACGTTTCTAAAATATTTTTGTTGCAGAGGCATTTTTCATCCAATAACAATGCGGTACAGTAAAAGCAGCGTACCTATAGGGTAAGCGACATGCGTGATGATGTTCAAATATGATTTGATCAAATCTGTAATATGAATTAGGATGTAATATCATTTGCTTTCATCGAAGCTTTATCGAATTAGGTTACATACGCGCATATCACTTAAGAAACGTGATACACTGAATGAACGACATACACTTAATGAAAGAAAAAAAAACATTTTTTTTCTATTCTCATGTTTCAGAATCACGATAGGAGGACTCATACCGAATTGCCTTTATCATAGCATCAACGCGGATTGGATTGCTTCAGCCGAATACGATGGCAACTATTACTAGTAAGCATGTTATTACCTTTTTGCTAGAGAAGACATAATCAAAGAATGTTGAGTAACCGAATTATCTATATAGATATGATAAAGAAAGACTTAAGTTTGGTTCAATTTCAAAGCCTAGGTCTAGATTAGGATTCTCTGTAAAAACATGCGGGAACCTGGTCTAAACTCAGCCTGTGGAATTGGCAAACATAGTTCGTTTTAAGTTGCTATTCGGTTTATGCTTGTGTTTATGTCCGATGATCAGTTGTAATTCAATATTTATATTCATTCATTTTATCACCATTTTTCGCTCACAGTGACCCGCGGTTTCTGCTCGGTGTTGTCATCTATATTGGTGGCTTTGTCATGAACCGGTGGTCAGACTGGAAGCTACGCAGTCTCCGAGAAAACAGGAAGCCTGAAGGTAGAGTTGCATGGATTTTTATACAATGTGTATTCAAGGTGTCAACAGATATTAATTGGGATACAAAGGTGTTCAATTTAGACACCACCTATATACAAATGAATTTATAAAGTTTCCATACATACTCTGAATTCGGACGCAAGACATTGGCTCTCATGTTAATTAGCTATCGACAAATCGTATTTGGTTCATTAAAAATTATTATGAGATATGAATATATTGTTATCCTAAAAAAAATCCAGAATTTAACGGGTTTTCTCCAGTCTGTTTGTCTAATGGTGCCGGCGGGAGTTTGTCTAACGGTCATGTGAATTTAGTAGATCATAAAAAGCAAGAATTGATGTCGATTCAATGTTTATAATTTTAAAGACTAACAGACAATTTATTTTGTCTTTTATACCACACATTTGGGTTCAGTCGCGTAATATTTAGGTTTAGATATTGAGTAATCATATTTTATTCATCATTACAATTAAACATTTACTTACAACCCCGTATTTGATATGGATATTCTTTATTTTTCAGAACGCTCACAATACTTTATCCCATATGGAGGACTTTTCACTTGGGTTACCTGTCCAAATTATTTTGGTGAAATGGTGCAATGGTTTGGCTGGTAAGGGAATAACTAATTTACCATAAAAAATAAATAAAGGTATAACCGAAAAAATCTAATAATGTATATATATGAGTATCTGTGTTTACCTGGTATCGGATCCTTGTGACATATTTATCCCCCGTGAAACGGAGGGATATAGGTTTGGACTTGTCCGTCTGTCCGTCTGTCCGTCCGTCTGTCCGTCCGTCTGTCTGTCTCACACTGAGGGTGGGTGTCTTGTAGACATCACATCGCCATTACATTACGGATTTAAAGTATAAAAAGGTACAATTGGTTTTGAGCTCAAGCCCTGCAGATTTTCTGAAATGGTCGTGGGGTGTACAAACACCTGGATTTGAATTTCATGATCGGAACGGGATGAGAAGTAAATGGGGGGAGTTATTAATTATCAACGCATCTTTTTCTATTTTACACCCTCATTAAAATCGTTCTCCTCACCAATTATAAGAAAAATAAGTAAGTTCATCCAGGATCAATGGTATGAGTTATTTTCTCTGCCTTTTAAGCCCCGTATACAAGACTTAGTGGCTCGAAAACCGAACGGTCGACTCTTTCATGCTTTGTCTGGAATCAAAAGTTTTGATGCCCCGCTGTGAGGGAATGCATACGGGCCTTTAATAAAGCTATATTATATATACATAGAATCTTATAAAACCAAACAAATATTTTCCATGCCGAACAACGTTTTATTAATTTCGCGGCGAATAACTCCTGGAGAAATTATCTATTTATTTATCTATTTTTTGTTAACTCTTTTTTAGCCACGGCTTGCGAAGCAAACCGGGGTTTGTGTGACCGCTTTGTGTTATTGATTCATATATATATATATTTATTTATTTAGTTCGTAAACTTTT
>LQRL01184349.1:0-32287 GCA_001703475.1 Hydroides elegans
GAATTGGAAAACAGCATGGTGTTCTACTAGGATGGCGCATCTTCCCATACGTCAATATGGACGCTGTAGTATCTCGACGACGCCGATATAAATTATGTTTTACCGGAAGATTGGAGGCCCAAGTCACCTGATACCGCCCACATGGATTATAGTTTTGGTGGCATCTTGACAAGGGAGCTACAGAAGAAATCCACACGGACCCTAGCTGGTCTTAAGCGTATCCTCAAATTTGCCTGGACCGACCAAATCCAGGATGTATTTCATAGGGCTCTTCACAGTTGGCCGAAACGCAGTAGACTTATAAATTATAAACATCGATATCACATTAAACATCTGCTAAAATGAGAAGCCTGTAAGTTGTATGGTTTTAATTTTATTGCAAAATGAAAAGTGTAACAAATTAAACTGAACACCTCTTGTATTCTGCAAGGACATTGGAAAAGTATTTTACTTAAAGTGGGGGTATTTCGATCAAAGGATTACCGTCTTCGGGAAAAAAGCAACGGCCATAGCAATATCCCTGTTGGCCACTACGTCATTTTCAGACGTTTTTTTTGTATTGAAAATGGTCGTCCCGACGTCGAGCGAACGTCCTTCATACATCAACTTTCGTAACAAAGTTGCATCTACTGTGTTCCTACATGTACGTCCTTGATGGTAAAACGACTTCGAAGTAAAGACAATGTCTATGTTTGCGGAATTGGGAACGTCCTTTAGACGCTGTTCGACTTGAAACGACGTCCCTATATTTGTCTTATCACATTGTTTGTGATTACAATAAACCAAAACGAAAACGGCGCATTTAGTAATCTACTTTTGATCGTTTTGTTACTTTTTTGCAACACATTTTACTTTTTATTTAAAAGATTTATCATACATATATCAGCGATATCAAAATTAATATGACTCATTTTCATTCACAAAATACCCAGTTCTAATAAAAACATCATGAAACTGAAAGTATTCTAAATTGCATTCAAGATACTTTGTTTTATATTGGTCTTGGTGCAATAGGATATTACAATAAATAAGGGTTTAATGCCGTGGGAGAAGTTTTATCACTATTTAAGAAAATGACAATCGCTTTAGGTTGATAAAATAACCCTATCGGTCAGGCAAAAAATGGGAAATATTCGGAAATGCTGCGGTATTGTAAGAAAACCTAATAAATCCTGCGATACTGGTTTTGATATATTTTCTTTGCAATTTGTGGGATAGCAGAAAAAAGCACAAGTACGTGCTCATGCAATAAGAGGTTGAATATTACAATATCTTTTAGTAAAGAAACATACATTTTTCGCATATGCTGGCTAAAATACAATGTAGCTTCGAAGAATAATAAGCTTTTTATATTTCTGACATTATCTGCATGATTCAAAACTGGGTTTCACTTGAATGTCTAGTGTTCGTTCAATTTTGCCATAATACATGAATTCATACATTTATGTTGACATTTCTAAATACAAATTTAAGTGATACTTTTCAAAAATGATATCAGCATTTCCAAAATCACAGTAATTAAAATAAATGGATGTAATAAAACCATCATCTACTTTTCAATTATTTCATTTTTATATCTTTATGAAACTATTTCGAGATACGCAAAATGTGAAACGTCTAGAGGCTCTCATTTCCAATTTTGACTTGTTTGAAGACACCAATCCTTAAAACACTGCGCGAGTAAGGGCCTGGCCACATTGGAAGCTTCCCATAAGGATTACATTGGAAGACAGCTTTGTTAGGAAATAAACGCAAGTAAAAGCTTCCAATGTGGCCAGGCCCTTAGGGTGTGGTTTAGGCACATATATAAAAAAACATGTGCTTTGTAATTAATTTGATTTCTATTACTCTATGGGTAGTACGCGTATGTTAAATGTGATCAGGATTGTCGATAATGTAACGTATAGTAACATGGGCCGCGAATAATTCGGATGTAAATTCAGCCCTAATTGCATTTTACCACGGTTCAGAAATAGTTTATTTGTGAATTTTTCTGTACATAGTGTTGATGGATTATTTTTGCTCCTATATATGATATATTATTATTGAAGTCGTTTCCGATCAAAATAAGCAACGGATTATTTATAATGGTAATAATACACTTTTTCAAAATATAAATATAAATTAATATATAGTTTAAACAATTGCGCCTAGACTGTATATGGGCAAGTGAAGGACTGCATGTCGCATTGGCAAGTACACAAAGGAAACCTATTCTAGCCATAGCCCTCAGCTACAGACGAAGAATTTCATTCATAAACGAATGGCTTATGTCGCCAATCGTCTTCTTTAAAGCAATGTAGAGTCACGTGGGCAAACCAACTATTTTGTTATGTTTTTAAGAAATTTAGTAATAATCAATTATTTACATTTAACTTTTTAATGTTCAAGCATTAGCACTGCATTTTGTCCAGCTCACAGCAGAAAGACTGGAGGTCGTAACAAATGCGTTAAAAGATGTTAATAATAACAGTTGTGTGTTTTCCCTCTAAAACCTTCTCCAATAGATTGTTTATCCATCTTTCACTTATTGCATAATAAAACGAAATATTCTAAACAGTTTTAGTAACGGAATTGTTTCTTTTTAAGTCTATACATTTTCAAATCAACTATGGTCACGTGAACATATATATGTAATTCATTATAGGTAATATGGCTGCATTAACGACAAAAATGGGTTCAAACCCGCATGTTGTTGTTTTTCATAGTTAAATCTGAAGACTTGCCGACATTGAGTAATCAAGCAATATCATTTAATTTCGAAAACACATAAATTGTTAAATGGTCTGAATATCTTTGAATTCGGTCATTAATGCATTACTGCCATACATTTTTTTTAGATTTAACGATGTCCGTCCATTTATCCATTGTTGCAGTTTGGATACTTGAATATTCAAAACAATATCTTAATGGCTGACCATTTCAGTGTTCAAATTAATTAAATCAATTTATAAAGGTCATCCTATTTTCTGATTTTATTTTGAATCAACACCTGTTTCTCTTAAGTAATGCATTCTTTATATATATATATATATATCAGTCCCTAAATTTCGTATGAGTCAATGACACTGTATTCACATTTAGCAGTTAACTTATATAAACCAAATACGACGATAAATAAGTATTTGTTGCATAAATGCATAAAGTGAATGTATTAACAATTGAATATGTAGTAGCAAAGTTAACAATGATAAGTTGGTTCATGAATGTTGCAGTTACAATGTATCTTTAAATCTGCTCTTTATTGGACTTTGACAGCTATTTAAAAAAGAATAATAGTAGAAATAATTTCACAACTAACGAACATGATTAGTAACAGAAAAATACTCATTGAAGTGGCCGACCCATAAATCGACATTTTTTATTTATATTTAGAATGAGTTCGATGCGTGTCTTTGAACTGTTTTCAACATTCAACATCTCCTTTTAACTTTCCATTATAAATTATAGATAAACTAGTTTCATTGATTGATTGCTTACAGCTTTTCAATATTTGTACCCATCCATCTATATTGAATTATATTTATTTAAAGATGCAATCGAAATCAATTACACGATGTGAACAAATTAGGGAACCGCATCAACGTGAGTTCTCAACCTTTTTCCTTTAAATGACCCAAAATGAATTGTTCTTATTTCAACTTTTGTAATTGATTGCTTCAGTCAAATAAAGTGTTAAATAACAAATGTTATTTTGTGGGTACTTGTGACCAATTTCGGAATCTAAGCTTGATATTGTTCTTCCTAAATTTAAAATCTTTGTGCAATTATATTATAATAAAAGAGAAAACACAGATTTTCGAAATAATTTAGATGCAAGTAACACAACCAGTTACACCGACTAACGAAACGGCCATGTTACAATTAGCCGTATAGTAAGTTGTAATTTGCCATGAATTCATTATGATTTATTGCCTATTTTACGTGACTTTTTCTTGACCTTACCTTTGTCATTCTAATGACCCCCTATCTGGGTCACTCGTAAAAATCACTTCAAGGTCAAGCATAGCTAGGTTGGATGATACCCTACGTTTATTCCGAGTCTCTAATTCGTTTTTCTAACATCCATGTACCAGGGTAACTCAAGAAAATTGGTGAATATGATTACTTATTCCCTGTTATGGTGCTGTCAGAGGCTCTGTGTTTCTGCGTCTGTGGAATTTGTATTGGTTAAAATATCGTAATCCCAGAGGTATCGATTCCGCAATTTTATATAATTTTAATTCCGCAAACGCAGATGCAAAACGCGAAAATTGTAATGTAAAATATGAAAGGTGTAAGCCCATTATTTGGGTCCAGATCACTCACTATTTAGGTTTTGGCATTCGTATGGTATGCGTTTATCTTCATCGTACAGCCTTAAGCTGTATATCGTTTATAGTATATACTTGATATATTTAACGTTACGCGTCATAAGTATTATGTGTATCGAAAATGCGATTTCTACACGATATGAAAAAGCGCGGGCGACTGAAGTTTGTAGCAACCGACGTTGGCCCTCTCAGTGCCGCTTAACAAAGTTAATGAGGCACAGCCCAAATACGCTGATAATGTTCGTAGGCACTCAAATGAAGAACATTAAGTTTGGTAGGATTTCTATATATTGTCTATTGTTTCCAATGGATAACTAGGATTGTGATTCACTTGGTATTTTGAAGTGTTTTGGATCAGTAATATATTGTTTTTTTCTTTAAGAATCTAATATTTCAAACAATTTAATATGTTCATATTGATAATGCCAACAGTCCCATTTTATATATGCTTCATTTAATCATAAACAATATTATCATTTGATTATCATAATCCAAATGATTATGCATGCTTTCTAGGTATGTGCATCTGGTTTTATGTATGTTTATATGGCGTTTACAAAACGTGCACTGAATAACGTGTATGCAAATCAGAAATTGTTTTGGCACCAAAACCATACGCAATGCAACAAAAACTTGCTGGACGTATATTACACTTTTATATGATATAAATGGTTATGATTTTAAGTGTTTTTATAGGAAATCACAATGAGCGAGAAAAAATTCCTAGAAAATACCAATGTCCCACAAATAAAACAGTGATAATCGCAACTAGCGGTTATAAAATCGCTTATATAATGTTATCAGGACCATATGATTACAGATGATCGCTTACGGAAGAACGTAGCATGATTTCTGATCAAATTAAAGGAAACACAGCACAATCAGGAGGCACCCGTTTCAACAAAAGAACGTTGCTCAAATACGTCATCGTACAACGTCCAATTATCAACGATATTTTGCCTATATGAATATGTTTTAACGTGACAGCACCTCATTACGCTTATGATCTTAGTCAAATGGACCATGCAGGTGAGCTAATAATTAATTAATTTACAGACAGCTCCGAGCACCGTACTAGCACCATATTGAAAAGATCTAACACTTCTGAAATCTATCAGACCAACATTGTATTTTCTAATTACCTTTAAACAGAAACTCAAAATATGACTTTGATCCATAACGGGGCATGAAAGATCACAAACAGTTTCTCGGGACAAACATGCGAATACGTAATGATTATTAATATTGTTTTATCAATTAAGAAGTGTTTTATAACCTTGTTTTCTTTAATATTTTAAAACCATAAATACAATCACTCTGGTCAACAGATTCGATTCAATGCCCATAGTGTCATCTACATGTACGTATAAAACTCATTTTTCCTTGTGGCATATTATTTTCGACTAGGATTCAACTTCCAACGATATTTTGCTGACGACAAGAAAAACTATTTCGGCTCCGACTTCCCAATAGGTAATTATGTTGTTACCAGGCGCGGATTTAGAGGGGGCGCACCCGGCGCACGCCCCCTGTTCGCCCTTATATGTAAGACAAACAAAATTGCGCCCCCTCGGTTCAGCCTGATAATTGGTACAGTTGCGCCACAAGGTTCAATATTTTCTGGATCCGCGCCTGGTTACATAGCAAATACGAAAGCAAACATATAAAGAAACAAGCAAATTGTAATTAATTCAATTTTAACATAACATAACTAAATATTAAATGGTATTGGGTAGTATTATATTCAAATCAAATATGGTTCGCATTAAACAAGAAGAATAAAGTTAAAGTTAAGATATTTTCTAATTATCTTATGACGTTAACATTGTATTCTTCTGTGTAGTCATAACTTTTGAAATGAGCTTTCTGAAGTTGTTAACGTTTTTTTTTTCAAAACTGGTTTCAATAGTCACGTGATATCATCATGCTAATTGTCGGCGAAAAATTAGAAAACGCAACAGAAAAAACAACATAATACATAAACGCATGTTCATGCATGTCAATGGGTTTATTGTTTATTGGGGATGAGACCATAACAAGTCCAAACAATCCCGATCAATTAAATAAATGTGCAATAACAATTTATGTGACGTTATTTTACTTTGACCTCAACGGTTCAAAACATTTTTGCAATCATCTTGATGAAAGCGCATTTCTTATGTAAAATTTTATCAACAAGAAATATAGAGTCGAAATGATATTTTGTTTATAAAATTACGGTCTGATGCATGTTACACAACATGTTCTATTAATGCAAGTTTTAATATAATTGACCGAAAGAGCTCGATTTTTTTTATATTTAAATTTTTACCCTCATTCTGGATAAACAGCAAGGGAAGCTCCACGAATATTAAACCGCGGCTATCATAAAGTAAAGAATGTCAACAACATATCGACGAATGGAAAATAAGACATAATCCCACGGAACTGCTGCGATCTGGTAAGTTTTGTATTGTCTGATAAACTTTCGAAAATTGTAATTTGGGAAATTGCAAAGCCATTTTGTGTATTTTATTTATGGCAAATAAAGGTGCGTTCACTGGGAACAGGCCCAAAAAAGCTCGAGAGCCTGTGTGTTATGTTTTTATACCAATTTCACTCCAAGAAAAACCGCAAACACACACATTAAACGTTTTTTTTTCTTTGCGTAACCTGCTCATCTACATTATAGAAGAAAGAATTTATGCTTACAGGCTTATGATAAATGTTGTATAGATGGTCTTTAATTATTCTATTTCATTTAAAATGAGGGTATATCTTTTGCCTGCATTTCATTCTATTTAATTCTTAAAATTATATTCAGTGTAATAAATGATATATTTCTTATTAAAGGACCCTTGATATTGAAGTGCATATTTGGAATTTGAAAAAGAGATGCAATAACACAAAAAATAGTTCATACACATTACTTTCCCTTGTTGTGGGGGTAAATAATCATTTATCAGGAACCCTAACTGTTGTTATAAAATACAATTTACGTTTAATACTTAGAAATTAAAAAATAATTGATTTCATTACACAGTACTGAAACCTTCATCGGATGCACCGTTTCAGTGTGACCAGGCGTCTAGCTTACAAGGTCAGATTTGTGTTCTGTCTATGCGTTGGACACCTTTTTTAAATGTTGTTCTACTGGTTATACATTACGTATGTGATGGGTTAATTTATATTGCATATACGAAGGATTATATACAAGGATGTGCTTAGTGTGTGAGACTCAATTTGAAATGAACGCTACGAATATTTATTGAAAATTCGAGTCCTATTCGAAACCTGTTGAACCCTTTACGTTTTTTAGTCCCCATTTGAAAGCGAATCGTCAATTTATTTTGAACATTGAAAGTAACATTTTAAATAAAATAAACATAATAAACTGAGCAGGTTACGCAATTTAACTATCGGTTTATGAATACCGTTCATTTGAGATAACAGCTGATTTTAAGTGTTATAATAAAGCGAATAATGATATGTCTATGTTTGTCTATGCGACCCACTTTGATGACTTAAATTTTTATTCAAAACGAATCTGAATTTGAATTTTATATTTGATTTAAAATTGAAATTTAGTTTCTATCTATCTTCTATATTTAATATGGTGATTTTCACAATATTTATGCATGAGGTCAACGTATCCTTTATTATGAACTAACTGTGTCGATTTTTCAACAACAACATAAATAAATGATTAATAGTTCAGTCCAGATGTCCATACTGACCTTTCTGGTCGAAATTTTATCTGTTTAATCTAATTATTTCACCACAATTAACAGCGAGAAATTTCGAGTGAAAATATGTCATTTTTGGACCATTCATAAGCTAGATCACTCATGCGCCATTTGAAGGATCTCATCTAATATTGACAATAATTTCATATTAGGATCAGCTGATCATTGTATTGTTAAATCACTATTGCCGTGAAACATTGTATTCTTGTATATATTATAGAATTATATTGACCAAAAAAAAAGAAAAATAAATCGATCATGTCTTTAACATAGATAGTCATGTTTTTGCCTCTACATTATTCATCATATGCTGCCTTTTTTCTAAAGCAATCAAGTCACTTTTTTGTACCTTTTTGAATTATTGGGTGCCTTATGTAGTTGTTTTAGTTATTGGAATGTTATACTCCGGATGCCAAAATATGCACTTAATACAAATAAGGATAAGCTTTTTTATTAACGAACACGTTCATGAATATTTTATGTAATGGCAAATAAGTTCTAGGGATGATTATTCAAAAAACAAACTCACCATTAATTAAACGATTCACGTTTGACTTTATGGACTATTGACCCCATTGTGTCAAATTCAAAATATGTTGTACATTTGTTATAAAGATCTTACCGGATTAAACTATATTAACTGGAGACATAAAAAGGTGATCAAAATAAATTAACGGATATTTGATGACACTATTAGATGACACTATTAGAAAACATATTGAAAATAATAGGTATTTGTATAATTGATAAATTGGAAATAAAATAAACACTGCTAATTCTGCTATTCGTAAGTCATGTGTGATAACAAATCACGGATTATTATGCGATGGGTTACTCATTTTATTCGTGAGAATATGGAAAGACAATTTTAATGTCACTTTCAGAGGATAACAATTAATTATACTTGACGTTACACATTCACTGAAAATCTGAATATAGGCAAGGGACGATTTGCACAACAGATGATTGGGATTTAGCGTCGAATGATTCATCGTCATTTATTGTGCCTAAAACATATCACGAATTACTCAATTGAGTAAGCATATAGACTCAATAACAAATGGAGATCATGGATTTAAGACGACATGCGATTACAATAAATAATTATCAACATTTTAGTTTAATTACCTATAAACATTCGAACGACATATGAGCTTCACACCTGCTTAGAACAACTTTTGGTATGTGCCTTATTTTTATCACTCATTTTGTCACAAGTTTAAGTTTCCTATCAATGGTTTTGCAATCCTAGTTAGGGAAGCGACAAGGCGCGGCAAGCGGCAATATACTTATATGATCTTTATATGACTAGCGACATTAGCACATAAAAATCATATAAGTATATTGTCGCTTGCCGCGCCTTGTCGCTGCCCTTGTGAACAGGCCCTTAAAGCCGAGCCATCATTTATCTTATATTAAAACAAATCTTACCAGCTCCGTTAGGACCTGTTTTTCATCGAAAGCGGCAAGTAGCGGCAGTGATAGTGGTTGATATAAGTTCTATTTTGTGAGATAAGAAATGGCTGGGATAGTCGCCTTCTCTCGAAATAAAAGCGCAAAATGTTACGCGCTTTTCGGGTAAAAAGAAGGGATTGGCTACTATGATTTTATACAGATGTGGCTTTAAGTTTTTGGCGCATAATTTGTGTCTGAGCGTTGTTTCGAAGAGGGTGACTGTATTCTTTAATATGGCTGGATCAACGTAAATCTAGATAATAATAAATATGCCTTGCTAATTTCTTGGTTCGGAATCGGGGGTCTATGAACACACCTTTTCCTTCTTGGGTTATAATGCTATCATAACCTGATTACACTAATATCATATGGTAAAATGATATATTTTTATTTGTATTTTGCGTGCGAGAACTGACAATATTGTATTTTACATGAAAAAGGTAAAAGTGTATATTATTGCCGAAGCAAAACCATTGTCGACGTTGCTAGACTTTCCCAGGAGGTCTATTGAAAGGACGTGTTTTGCACTTAAAAATAATGTGCATATTGTATTCATGATAATTATCATATATACTTGTCTGGGGAGATAACTATTTATTAAACATCGTTGGTGACGTAATGCATACCAATATTGTAAGCAATGAATATTTGATAGTAGGTTCAACGTCGAAAAATTGGACTTATAATCTATACGAATTATAATCCCCATGAAATAACAGTTGTTGGATGCGTTTCTTATTGAAAAACACGGGGCTTGTCTTTAAAAAATGACAATCCTTCCGGAAGCGATTTGAATTACCAACAAGGAATGCGTTGGAAGACAGAGGCTGTTTGGGAGATATGTTTGAAAAGGCACCCAATCCGGATAGGCCATAACGTGTGCAACGTAATTGTGCTCAATGTTGATGAGCGATGCACAGCATTTTAAAGATATGCACAACTTCTGATAAGGTATAAGGTGCATGTAAATAACATAACTTTTGTTGAACTAAATACCCATTGAGTCCATAAGATGCATATAATTAAATGTTCTACCACTCATTTTAATTTAATTAAAATCCATGGGGATGCATTAGAACATCACAATAATCGAATAATAATTGAGCATGCAATTTAAAAACGTAATTATAAGGCCTTTATTTACAATAATAACGACATCTGTTTTTTATCAAAAATAATCATACGTTTATCATAATACGTAACTAATTTCGACGACACCTGGCATTGAATGGTTAAAGTAACATTGTAAGGAAATCAAAATAACAATATGCTGGCCAAACTGATACCCTTGATATGATATCGATAAGAGATATAATCGAAGCGTTGCGAGTAGAAAGTAATTCATAAAGAGATTGGATTATAATATTATCAATTGAATTAAGTTATTTGACAGGGGTATGTTTCTGATTATGTTTCAAAGCAACACTATGACAACATCGTACGACTACGGTCTGTAAAGGCCTCATAAAAACGTGAAATGCTTTGAAAATATAGTAGTTTCAGTTATGAGCGTTTTCATACTATTTTTTATTCATAAATATTTCATATATAAACTTTAAAACTATATTGACATATTTAAGAGATTTAATTATCGCCTTAACCGCAACCTTACTATTTTTCTTACTACATTGTTGCCTTAGGAATGGACGGTTGAGACAAAACCTCCGATTTGGCAAAGGCGTGTCATTCCAATGTGGCCAGTGCCAAAGTATGTAAAGAAAAAAGGACATCTTCAACATTATAACGGTTACTGAACTGCTTATCCCAGTCAGTGTCTAAATAGAATTCTAACGTTAGAAATTGTCCAGAAGACATTTTGATATATGGTTTTTGAAATTCTTTAAAATTAATTCGCACGTGTAATTTGATTTGCGGATGCCTACTTG
Organism: Hydroides elegans; assembly: GCA_001703475.1. Taxonomy (NCBI): domain Eukaryota; kingdom Metazoa; phylum Annelida; class Polychaeta; order Sabellida; family Serpulidae; genus Hydroides; species Hydroides elegans. Next base: position 11,380 of record LQRL01184349.1, read on the forward strand.
CATTCGTAATGTTGAAAACCATATGAATTTTGTCATAGTATCAAAATATCCACTTACGTATGTTGTTATGGTACAGTACATTTCCTCAACGTTATTTGACGCATTGGTGAATGGTCCACTTAAGTCAAGAATGGCATTGGGGAATGGGTCAGTAAACGTTGGGTGAAGTTCAACTATAAATCATATTCACGAGACTAAAACGCGACTTTTTTAAAGATAATGCTTATGATGCTAAATATATACAGTTACGCCCCCGTCTTACAAGATGGAGGAGTCTGTAAAGAAGGGCGTTAACACATTCCTGTTGAATATGTGTGATCAAAGCTCTATGTTGATATGCAACCAACATAGGATGTCCAACTGGTAATCGCGATGTCTTCCTTTATCAAGTTGATCTACTGCTAGCAACCACAGTTTGATTTTGAATTTTTTGCTTGCCTGAATATTTCTGATTAACTATGCATTTCGGGCGAGTAAAAATGTCATGTTTTTATTTTATGTCGGTGTGACGTTACGTTTAATCAATGGGGATTCGTTTCATTTTTAATTAGTAGCGACGTCCTATTGTCGTCATGGATGTCGGGACACACAATAACTCGATGTGAAGGGTCTCGGAAATCGGTCATCCAACTCTGTTCGTGTAACAACCAGTTTAATAAGAGCACATGTTCTGTGATTATATATTTGCTTAGTTGAAAACAAAAACAATAGCACCTGGATAACCTTGAATGAATTGTTGGTAAAATGAGTTTCTCAATAGTAAAGAAGGCCATTTCATAAATTCAATTAGACCAATAATTCGATCACTTATTAAATCATTTGTAATTTGTAATTATCTAAATGTGTTTAAATCGATATTGAAATATGTAAAATATGATTGATTAGAACTTATCTAAGGTTCAACAAACTCGTTACATAAGATCAATTTAAAATCTGCATGACCATGATTGAATGAAAAATCTATTTGCTGTACGATTATGGGATGGTGACACATTATACACTTGACGTATGTGCACTTATGGATTGGACGTTACATGAACGGGCTTCGGACCGGTTTTAAACGGATTTTAAAAATACTTTCAATGAGAGTAAGATGTACTTTATAGTGTTAATAACTAAATTTTTACTAGCAACAGATTAACAGAAAAGCATCGCTCGGAACACTAAAACGTTGTTTAAAACAACAAGGTGATGTAATGCCAGTTAGTGAATACTGTAAGCTAAATAAAGCTGCAGTATCATGACACATAGATTCAAATAATAATATGGTATCAACATATGTATATGAAATTAAAAACAATAACAAAAAATATATATAATAAGGTTAACCGGACAAAAAAAAATAATATATAATAGATAGAAGATATATATGATTTGAACTGAGATAAGAATTTTAGAAAGCATATATCACATCTCTTGAATTATGTCAAGGTGAAAAAACATAATTAAATCACATCTATTATCAACCGAGACCTTTTTGATATATCTCCATTTAATCACGCCGCGTAAACCAGCTGGTATGACTCATTTTATGAGGAAGCGTATCTTCATTTCCTGGTTTTATCATTAAAATACGTCCGGGATTTCAAGCATTCGATAAATAAAAACAAATAAGAAATCACTCAATAAAAAGCGAGCAAAAGTGTATCTAAAACTGTCAATTATAAATTGTAAAATATATACATTGTGACTAAATACAGTGAAATATATTCGCAAATAATAAAAATATAAAAGCAAAGAAAAGAATATATAAATAAACTATTTGGTTTTGTATAAAAAAAGATGAAATATATCACGAGTTTTTTACGAAAATAACTCTGAATATGGGACACAGTCATGTAGCTTCTTTTTTTACCGAAACTATAGGAATTTATGCGTCTACACAAGTAGACGATACAACTACTACAGACACCGCAAACTAATTATTATCATAATTACAGACTTATTGTCTTTGAAAAAAAAACAACTAATTTTCAAAACTGGTCGTTCCTTGAAAACGTGCCATGTCCGAACTTATGAGGTCAAAAGACGCATTAAAAGTAGTCACTTATGGGCATTTTATGATCCCCGAAAGTAGCATTTGTAAAAGATTTGTGACGCGAATAGCCCAGATGCTGCGGGTTAAAATACATTGCAAGTAGAAAAAACGCTATGATAGTATTTAGTCGCTAAACCTATAGTCGCATTTTAAAACATTAAACAGGTATTTAATTTATTTTGTGTAAGCTCGCTTGGATGATTTAAACTTAGCCCGCAAAGTCAGATGTTACAGATAGATAGTGAAGGCAAAAGCCAGAGCACAAAAAAAAATAAGAAAAATTAAGGAAGGGAAGAATAAGGAAAAGAAATGAACGGAATTAATATACATATTAAACGCTATGAAGGCTCTACACGTATATGAACGCACAATATGTATCCGTATTTGAAAATGTCTTTTCACCTTTCGGTTGGTTGGGGTGGGAGGGGATGAGGGGTTGTTGGGCTTGAATATTTGCATTGATTTCCGATTGGGAAGGTAATGACAAAAAATGTCCTCATCGCTTGCGACAATTATCTCAAACCCGTGGTGATATATCTAAAACAAATAGTTACAAAACATATTGTCATGTTTTAAAGCCTAAATTGCTTATGTGTGACGTTGTATATTGACGTTTCCGTTATATTTAACCTTGTTTAAAACAATGACCGAAACAAACTAAACACAAATCGCTTCCAAATATGTTTTGTTGAGATATTATGATGTCCTTAAAGGTCATTGTGTAACCTTGACTCTTAAACCCATTGCACGTAAAATTGTGCTTAAGCTCGCAGTCTTGAATCTTAACCTATCGGACCTTGGTTAAATACAGGTGTAAAACCATGATAAGTATTCTAATGTTTCGATTATTATAATGTCTGTTTTTTTTATTTCTGCAAAGGTTGTTAAGAGCCTAATTTGCTAAACTACAGACGGGTTGTGTTACGTTGATTACCCAAGGGCCTTGGGTGAATGTGACGATTTGAAGATAAATATTCCGCAATTGTGGTCTTTGGGCTAGAACACATGTTGAAATTAGTTAAACCAGACTTGTTTTTGATTTGGATTATTATTTTTTAAGGCGGGTAAGCATTCAAAAAAAGCTTGGATTCACAGAGATTAAGATGGTGACTTTGTAACAGAATAAGTTCTTATTTCTTAGCGAATCCCGTCTACTGGTCAAATCATTCCAATTTCCCAGTATACTTTATAGGTTTGCTTTATAATGGCACGTGGTATGACCGTTTTTCGAATAGCACATAGAATCTACAGTGGCGCGCAATTCTTATAACCCTACTTTTTCTGGCGTTTAACGTGTTACGTTCAAGGGTTTGCATGATCAGAAAATAGCGATAATTGTTTGATTTTTTAAACGTTTGACGTTAGTGTAAAGCGTTTAACAGTTTGCTTTTATTGTGACATGATAAAGGCAGGAATATATTTTAAGTTGTTTTGCTTTTGCACAAATGAGGCTTTGTATGAAATAAAACTTATTTAAAAACTTGTGCTTGTTAATCATATTCGGTTCCCTGGTGGCAGGGCATTGTAGAAGTTATGATAAAAAACGCATAATTGTGTTGTTTATACACTCCTTACACATGTGAGTATCTATTACTTAGCGTTCAACGATTAGCGTTTAACGTTAACTGTTTAACGCTAAGCGTTTAACGTTACGCGTTTAGCGGTTAACGTTTAGCGTTTAAATGATAAACCGTTAGTTTTAGCGTTTTCCATGTTGGGTTAGAAATGCGCGTGACTATACTATCATTCATAGTGAAAACATAACCTTTCCACTTCCATTTTAGCTCATATCTAATTTGATAAATTACGCAAATAATTTAATACAACTGTACCTAGTAAATAGTCAACGTATTTTTCAGGTTTTCAAAACGTAAAAAAAAAATCTTATTTGAAACGTGCAAATTACGATGTTCGTTCACCGGATGAACATTAATACGAACCACACTTCAACGCACATGTTTTTGCTCACGCGTTTCTATGGCAATCGTCTATATAATCACGTTTTAACATCATGCATATACAAATCAACCGTTTTGACAACGTCTCACAATCGCCTTTATAATATTGTTAGTAAAATGGGAACCAAGAAATTCACGTGGTTCTTCAATTTATTAAGCTTACATAATATTACCATTTTTGCACCTTTTCAGTAGTTCGGACATGAGGATAGGCGATTCGAAACTCTAATCCACACATCTTGGGTGATCACTGACCTGTTGTATGCAAGTAAGTATTAGTTTTAAACGTAAATTATGGGATTAGACATTGCTGACAATGTAATCACAATACATATTTGCTACTTAACACAAAATCAAATTGTTTAAGTTGAACATTTTATTGAAAATTCGTTTATTAACAAGCCTGGGTCAAACCACATTTAAGCTATCTTCAAGGTAACCCTACAAATATTACTCATATAAGAAAATGAGCCAGCTTTAAGTTTGAAGCAAATCCTACTGTTGCTTGAAACTGCTTTAAATGTGTATTAAAACCCGATTTATTGATATCAAGTATATCTTGCAAAATTGACAAACACAAGCTAAACTTAGTGCAATAATTAAGGAGTTTGCATTCGAACTATATATTTATAACGATCTTCTAAGAAATCGTAAAACAAATGATATTTTGAACAAAAATAATACAATTTGTGATTCAACTCGATGCATCTCATTTGTAAAAGGCAAGGTTTTTAAGACAAATGCAGTCTCGCGCGTCTAACCCGACATGGACAGCATGAAACGCTAACCGGTATTCGCAAAAACTCTAAACTCTAAACGTTAATATCAATAGCGGCCTATATGTGTGAGTAATGTATAAACGTATCATTATGATTGTTTATCATTCCAATTAGAATGCTTAGGGTACTTCGGCACCAACCAAAATTTACATAAAATGTTGCAATTTATTTTAATTTATATAAAGCCTCATTCATGCAAAATAATAACACCTTTGAAAATATACATGTACCAACCCTTTCAAACAAATGCTTCGCAATAAAAAAACACTAAATATTAAACTTTAAATGTTAAACGTTAAACGCTTGATTCTGATATTGCAAACTCTTAAACGCTAAACGCTAGAACTCATGTAGGGTTAGAACTGTGCATCACTGTATCAGGAAGTGTCGAGAAAACGTTTGGTTCGACCGTTCATCAGCAACAATTATAAATGGATTTCTGAATGAAATAAATTGTAGCAATAATTATGTTTCTACTGTAAACAAATTATTTGTATTGAACTGTCTAAAAATAATTTCTAAGAAATTTAAATTTTGTATTTAATTATCCGATTTATTTTTGCAAAATGGAGAGACACCGCATCTTGATTTTGTTACTAGGTCATGCTTTTTTACCATTTGCATAACTATACCAATGATTACAGAACAAAAATATTGTATCAAGTATAATAATGATCATTTCGAAAATTATAAGAACAAAACAAATGTTAGATAAATTATGGTATCACCTAATGTTAATCATTTATTATACGAAAATAAAAGCAATACGATGTTTTTTTAAGGACGACAATTATTTATAATCATATGTAGATATTTGTATTGCTTATTTCCTTTTTAAGTAAGACGTTACATATACATAAACCCACTGGCATACGGTTATCTTAATCAATCATCTGAGTTCATTTAGTTCGGGTGTAAGACGGGTGAGGTTTTAACAAGACGCTGCCAAAATTCCTAAGGAAATACACGTGATTATAAAGAAACGAAAGGTGATATTATAAATCCGCTCACGTGTTGGAGCGAAGCTATGCAGTGATAGTGTACGATTTATATTTTCGTATGCATCGTTTTCCAATGTTGCTCGTAAGGCGCGTTCACCCGAAACAGGCCTAAAAACAGCTCGAAAGCGTGTTTGTTATGTGTTTATACAAATTTTCACTTGGAAGAAAAAAGCGCATAATTCAAGCAAAAGCGTTTTATTCTTCAAGTGAAATTGGTAAAACAATATAACAAAATGCTTGCAACCTTTTTTTGGCCTGTTTCGGGAGAACGCTCATTTGATAAATTAATTTGTCTGTGGACTTTTCATAAAAATGAAAATAGCAGATGTAAACGTCATATTGACGTAATAATGTAAATAATTGTTTTTGCAGCACACATCACACAAACTATCTTTAAAACAAAATGTTACATAGCCCTTCCTTCATACCAAATCCGTGATACTCTAAACTCGATTAGTACGAAACCCGTCCACGAGATATGTTCGCAATGTTCTCTGTCCACAAAACATGACAGTCTTTTCACCGGCACCTTTGCGATGGTTGATTGATGATGGTGTCCAACAATGGTTCTGTATTCATTTTGTTTGTTTGTTTTAACTGCAACAAAATGATAAAAGGTTGTGTTTTGTTAGAGACAAACAAGATAGGGATCACTGAATATGACCAATTATACAAGTATATCACGTGCAATCGTACGATATTGCAAAATTCAAAGAACACTTTTACAATCCTGCAATATTGGTTTTAAGCAAGAAAAAATTCCAATGTGGTCAGACCCTAAAAGATTACAAACGTTACGAAAACCGTAGGAATTGGTCATGTTTAAGGCGTTTGCTCCTTTAAGTACTGTTGCACATTAATAGAATGTCGTCATGAGACCTCTGATCCATATCATGAATCAAACGTTAATATTAAAATCTAACTAGGTTTCATTGAGAAGATGTGCGAATGCGATGTATTGTGTTTGGAGTCAAATTGGTCGAAAGAACCAAAATCAATTCCTATTACTTTCAAGCCCGGACAATTTCAAAACGATAAACAAATTTGCAAACATTTTTAAATTTATTTTATGAAATATTGTTGACATTAAATTCATCAAAAAGTAATGATGTTTGCTACAATGATAAACTAAACGAACGCAGAAAAAAATTATTTGCCTTGCAGAAAAAAATATTCAATCTGTTCATGCTAGTTTTATTATAGCTTAAAGAATATTTACTTATTCTAACAGGGAACCCAATGCAACCATATATTCTAAAAACCACACAGAGCTTTGATGCAAATAATGTCATTTTGATACATGGCCATGTATAAAAAACATATCTTTCATATTGTTTAACCTAAAACGGTCTTCACTATAAATAATATCGAAACCCTTAAGTTTTTATAATCAATTAGCCACAAAATAGATAGTTTCGTCGAAATAATAAGTATTCACTCTTCAAAGGTATACTATAAGCTTATATTATGATTTATGTCATTCTAATTATCATTTACTGCAATTTTACTGCCCATTCATTACTAAGATATCACTTTTTCATCGGTGTCATTTTCACTTTGTCTGCAATAAAAAAGGAGAAATGGTTTATGATATTGGATTTAACATAATTAGCCAATTGGCTCCTTTCTGAAGTCTGGGTAAGAGAAGGTAAATATCGAAACTCGATATTTTGTTATCTTACGTTAAATATATTTAACCAAAATACATGTGTATGTAAACGATCGCGGATTCAACAAAAATATAGAAAGGATGTCTTTTAAATGTATCTAACAGTATTTGTCAACGAGAACAGTGTTTCTGATCTCGAAATGTACTTTATGCTCAAGCATATGAGACACTTAGAATAATGTACACCGATTCCTATCAATTATAAAGTAAAATAAAATTAACATTAAACTTGTACCGAAATGAAATACAAAAATAAGGCAATAAATGCCTCGCCCTTTCAAGGAACTGTGTCTGGCCTATTTATAGAATGATGTGGTTAAATCTTTTTCACCGATCGTCCTTGAATATCGTCACATAAAAAAAAACTTAGTTAGCATATATGTAATGACGTATAAAGATATTAGTCCAGATCGGAACCGAAACCCAACTTTTGGATACAGATATATGCAGAAAACCAAAAAAAAAAAAACTATAGAAACTATGTTAATTACAGGCGTGAGACTAAATTCTTTGAAAACAACACCCTGTTTATCACATAGATCCGAGTGAAGAATTAGTATTAAATAAAAATCTACCTAATAAAACATAAACTCAAGGACGAATACAACATTAAATAAATGTATTATATTTAAAGTTATTTTAAGAAGTTACAATTCGTGTCTGCCTTAATTATAAAAAAAAAAATACAATGCAAATGATGATTTCGCTTTGCCTATCGGGGTTCCATATTATTGAGTAAAGAATACATGGATTCGTTAAATTACGATATTTTTGCCAATTGTAGGAAAACGGCGATTGATGATCAATATTGCATTTGTCACTCATTTGTTATCCTTTGAAATTTGAATTTTGAAGGTTTCATGAACTATAAACGTTGATTTAATAAATATTCTTAATAAACTTATGAATCTTAAAACCTGTGTCCATTCTGGTTGCTGAGCAATTTTGAATAATTGCACTGCGCACAATTTTTAAATTTCGGTCTGATTAACATTCGAATAAAGGCACTTTAAAATTAAACATCCTTGGAGCTGTTATTTGCTTAAAAAGGGCTAATAAAGAAAACTTGGACAATGAAATATTCTGATGAAAAGCGGTTTTGGTGGATGAATCAAGAATAACATTGTTTAAAATAACTGGTCGGAAAGCCCTTTACATGTATAATTTGAACATTTTATTTCTATAATTTTAATTGTTGATAACAAATATAGATTGTACGAGATCATCCGTTACCTTCTACTTAAAACCTCATTTGTAAAACATAAAGAAACGAAGGTCAATTAGTGAGTATTAGATATAGCGCCCGTTGCCAATTGATACCTTTATATAGCGTCTTAAGATCTTTGCAAATTCTATACAAATCATATCGCTAATTAATAACACCTCTAATAACCCACTGACCTTGATTTTCGCTCAAGGCATAAAACCTGCAACTTTGAGACTGTAGATAGCCTTGAGAAACCACACCCGATATCGGTCTCAAAATGAGTTCAAAGAGTATGTCTGAGATGTTTAAGTTGAGTTAAAAAATTGAACTCGAATTGTGTTTGAGTTTTTTTGTCAAAAGAGTTTCTAAAGACGGCATTCTTTAAGATGCATTCCTATTGATGTATAGCTAAAAATGTCTTATTGTTTTCGTGTATCTTGTGGCTGCGTTCAATGCATTCATATCTTAAGTCTAAGCATGCATTTAGTCATGTGTTTTTGAAAAAGTAAACAATGACTCTTTAGCAATTTGTATTTTAAGCACTAAATTCATGAATGAATGCTTCATATTTTAGGGTTTTTGTCTTGTCTCATGTTGCTCACTATGTGTCAGGAAGTTGCATAATGAAATTTTCAAAAGTCAAAAGAAAGGGTTTTTCCAGAGGTCGGCCGTTATAAACTTAGAAGCTGGTTCTTGGATGTTTGTCAACAACTATGATAATAGAAAGAAAAATGGAAGAATTTTTCTAGTCTGTGTAGGATATGAGCCAAGTGGTACATTAAGAATGAAAAATAGAAATAGCTAAGAAATGTTGCTACATTTGTGAACATTTTTGGATATTGTGGATATGTTTATTTCGTTTCGAGCATTACAAAGGGATACCGTTATTTGAGACTTAATATGCATGGATACAACAAGAACATGTAGGCATATTACTATGCAAAGGTAATGCACTTTTGACAACAAACTTATAGCTTGTATTATTATTTCTTCCATATAATGTGAAAGCTTTTCATACTTAAATATAATTTCGACTGAATATTAAAAAATAATTTTCAATGTGAACATTTCACATATATGTATTGTGTGGAGTGCGAATCGAACTCTAATAAATGTTCAGCTTAGTGTTGATTATGTATCATTTTCATCAGTGCTAAATGAATATCATTAACTATAATCTGGATCTGACTTTGGGAAACATTTTCTTTTTATTCTACCAAAGCCATATTGACGTGTGCCAATCAATAAGTCGCCCTAAAATAAAATATTATTCCAATCACCCTTTGGTTTCCAACGTTACGTATATATTTCGACATTGACCTTTTTTCGTAACGATGACGTATATTCACCTTCATTTGCAATCAGTTGACCATAAACATGGGAAAATAATACCGAAATGAATATAACAATTTTATGATCGATATGATGAATTTCTATTATGTTTGCAATTGCCGTTCAGTCCTTGTAATGGTTATACTTTGAACTTTCGAAGTAACATTTACTCTCTTATGTAAATTTACACAATATGAAAGTAATATGAATATCTGCAGGTAATTGGATATTCTACGAAAACTTGGTTTTCGAAAAAAAACATATACATTGAATCGTTGAAATATTAATTATTATTGTTGAAGATCGTTCAGGATTATCAAAGTTTATCGTCTAGGTAAGGTAATGAACAAAGTATATTGAAGAAATATGTGCATGTAATTATCTTAAATAAGATTATTTGAAATTATTTGAAAATATGCATATAGAAGATGGATAGAAATTTGAAATCAGGAGAGTGAAAGAAAAAGATAGATGATCAGAGATAGAGAGAGATAGAGAGATAGAGAGTGCTAGAGAGCGAGAGAGTGAGAGAGAGAGAGGGAAAGAGAGAAACAGGGATATAAAGAGAAATAAAGGAGAAAGAAATAGCAACTAAGGATTCATCTTTTGTCACAGAAATGAGCATGTCCGAGGAGATTGAGACAAAACGTTTGGGAGTAAAATAAATATGCTCAGCATATCATACAAAGTATGTATAAACATACTCGTTGTATGTTTTCCCTGCATTAATGTGTATGTTCGAGGAGTTTCGCGCTTGCAACGCCAACACAACGAGAGATTTGAACCTTTGATACAATTATAACCATTTAACAACAAACCAACAGATCATGTGACTTATATCTAAAGTATTAAATTGAAAATTAATCTCCCATTTTAAAGGAATGGGTATGTTCGAGGAGTTAAGATACACAGCGACGCCAACACATCAAAGCGATATAGTCGGATCGAGAGACTATCATAGCAAGTAAAATCCATAAACATGTAGACACAGAAAGTGACGCATATGAAATATCTTTATCTTTATTTATCCTCATTTCATTTTCTTTTCTTTAGGAATGCACATGTTCGAGGAGTTCCGTGATTGCACCGCCAACACAGAGATAGATTTGATATCTGATATAATAATAAGCATTTTAAATCAACCATATACATTAAGTTTCTTATATTTAAATTATTCAATTGATAATTAATCTCAGGTTTTTCTGCAGTAATGGGCATGTTCGAGGAGTTTCGTGATGGCGACGCCAACACTTACTACGGCACCAAACGCACTGCTGTTACGATTGACAAGAGCCTCGTTTTCATCTTTTTCTTCTCCGTTGTCATAGCAACCGCGTTGTTGATTCTCGTCATCGGCAGTCGCGGCAAAGAGGTATAATATGCTGCAATATTAATTAAACGTCATGTGGTAAATTCCACGATTTAAAAAAGAACTCTGCACGCTTAAACTGTTTTTAAAAACTTTTCAATAATAAGAAAATGAATCGTACCTCTGGTTTATGTATGTACCTTCCCCAATCTATTCTCGACCATTCGGATAAAAACAAATAAGGAATTGTTCGTGATATATATCACGCCCACCAGCATTATTCTATTTGTGACACGCTTCCTCAATATAGTTAAATATATTTCTAACCAACCAATAATCAAATTGTATCATTAAAATAAAGTGCATATTTGTTTCAGCGATGGACGGCACTATTAAGACTCCTCTTCAGCTTACATACATGTGTAGCAATATTGAGTAAGTATAATAGCGCATCATAAATATCATAATTAATCTTAGCAAATGGTAATTACTTATGTACTTACTCTTATTTTTGCCTGGACTAGAATTGGAATATACGGAAATAGAAATTGAAATATTCACACTATTGAGTGACAGTTAAAAAATTAAACTGTTTGAATGGATTATCAATAACTAAACAAATATGCGTTGCAATGTTTATAAAAAATATCTATGTGTGATTTTAACTGCAACACTCGTTATTTACCGGTGGTTTGTTGAGTGTCGTTGTTCAAGCTAAATATTATGTATAACAGTGTAACATTATAAATTAAGTTAACGTTAAATCAAAATGGATTAAAGTTTTAGGCATTAAGAAACGTTATTGGATACTTAGCATTTTTGTCCTATCTAGTGTCGTTGTTCGGTCACGGGTGGCAATCGGGTAGCGTTCGGTCGGTTTGTGCATACCTCAATACGGATAGCCATCCCATCCAGATAAACGCACACGTCGGGCTGCATATGGGACTAAAGAGCTTCAATGTCACGTTGACAGGTAAAATTAAGGAATCGATTTTATCCATATATTTCTTAAAACTTGATTAAGAGTATAACTTACTGGATGAGGTTATTTTATAAACAATTTGCACCATTTATCAATATCGTTTATGAAAATACCTTGAAAGAGTTTATAAGTTTTCAATGGAAATAAGAAGTTCTATTATCATGTGTCCAGGCACATGTTCATGAGAATGCAAATGTTTAGATGCAATAATATCTAGTGAACAAATGAAACTTAAACGGTTACTAAGGTTAATGATTTGTTTGTGTTCTTTTCTTAAAACATTACGACCTTGCACAAATTTAACGATGTTTTCGTAGATGTTTTTGAAGTTGAGCTCAACTCATGTTCAAGCATGCATTGACCTTTAAGTTGAATATTCAAATCGATAACGAATATCAGTTCATCAGATGTTGTTTTTGTTATGCTTTTAATGCTTTCCTAAAAAAAGTTATTTGTTACAATTATGTAAAGTCAAAGTGATTTGAGATTTCAATTACAAATAACAAAAAGTATATTCTTTATACAGTTTAGGCATGAGCTTATATAAATTATTGGCTTTTATAAATTACTGTTAATGGAATAAGTATGCATTATAATTACTTTGTGTTGCATGATCATACAATAATAACTAAAAATTATATTTTGTTATTAGGGGAAGTGGGGCACGTTGTACACGTAGGCCAAGTCGATTACAACGAACACTTCAGTATCGACCAAGGTAGGTATCCCTTGACAAGGCTTTGAAATTATATATTTAAAATGTTTAAGTGTTTTTGAAATAAACACATTTTCGAGTTTTTCCGATTAATACATGACATAAGGTACCCGAGTTCAAATAGTTCATGATTTTGTTATCTCAGCACAAAAACATCATAATGTTATCGCACAGCTAGATTTAAATTGATGTTTTAATTTTTAAAATACAATAAATGAAGGATGGTCATATATTAGTTTTATTGATGACTATATTTATTTTACATGACATTTATATGATAATATACATTCTGCATACAAAATACATCAATTTCGGCAAATTATCGCGTAACCGTTGATTATTTTAAACGTATAAAAGACTTTCGCATGATAAAATCAATTTCATTCCTTAAGGCATCGCAGCGACATCGATTTAAATATTTAATTTAGACCTTCATTTTACATATGTTTTACCACATATATGAACATGTATTGATATGATAGTACCATTATAACTGGGTGATTAACTTGAACTTCAAGTGCATTTCTTGTCATTCTTGCAATAAAACATAAGACTATTACAATTAAAAATCCTGTCGCATCAATCAAAGCTGAGTTTGTTGGCTACATGTAACCCGCCCCTATTAGACCCCATATAATTTACTCTACTTTATACACTTATGCAATATACATTGTATGTATTCCTTTCCTTTCAGTGACCAGCTCTAAGAAGGTATACGAAGCGAGCCTGGAGCGCGGTCTGCCTTGGCCCATTCTGAACGTGGCCGATTATTTGAGCGGAGATATAGGAGCAAAGCTCTTAATGATCATGCATAATCAACTCCACTTTATATATTTAGTGTATGTTATCCATTTTAGTGACCAGTTCGAAGAAGGTCTACGAAGCGAGCCTGGAGCGCGGTCTACCGTGGCCCATTCTCAACGTGGCAAATTATTTGAGCGAAGACCCAGGATTAATCCTCATAACGATCACGTATAATTAATTTTATGTATGCATGTTATCCGTTTAGTAACCAGCTCTAAGAAGGTGTACGAAGCGAGCCTTGAGCGGGGTCTCCCTTGGCCCATTCTGAACGTGGCCGATTACCTGAGCGAAGACAGAGGAGGAATGCTCTTAATGATCATGCATAATTATCTCCACTTTATATATCTAATCATGTTATCCATTTTAGTAACCAGCTCTAAGAAGGTGTACGAAGCAAGCCTTGAGCGCGGTCTGCCGTGGCCCATTCTGAACGTAGCAGATTACCTGAGCGAAGACCGAGGAGGATTGAGATGGATGCGCAGTTATCACGAGGGCGGAGAGTTCGCTTTCATCGTATTATGGTGAGTAAAATAAATTGGTATGTTTATTAGAGATAAAGATGCGTTACAAACATTGACCAATTGGTTGTTAAGCAACGAGAAGCGGAAACGGTTCTTGTTGTTATATTCTGTTTATATGGATTTATAAAAACTATTTAGAATAAGAATTGTTGTCGCTCATGGTTGCCCTGGATGTGGCCAGACACCAATAAAAAAGGCAATGTTTCTCATTGTGTTGCTTGCCCCATTATAAAATTCAATAAATCATAAACATGATTTAATAACAGGTTTTATTGTAATTGATTTATTGTCAGAACTTCTTGGATTATAATCTCTTTATTATGGTTTAATTTACCTTAATTCTAGTTCGGCGCTAGTTTTCTAAAATGCTCTTCACTATCACTTGAAAAGTATTCATGGCTGGAGAAGATACTTTATGGCAAATACAACAACTCATATATAACCATATTCAATTTTCTTATATCTTTATTTACAATATGCAAACTTGTCACTTTACAGGTCTGCCCTAGTGTTCTGGGCAGTCGGCAACATCCTCATTGGCTTTGTGGTGTCACGTGGTGCAATGTTCGTCACGTGTTCAGGTCTCATGGTCCTGTGCGCATGCGTCATATATGCGAGTGTGCGACCGCCACATCATCTGAGTATACCGTTTGATGAGCACAATCTGACGCTTAGTTATGGGTGGTGCTTCTGGCTATGCATAGTCTCAGGTAAATTGTCCGATTCCTTTTATTAAATGATTGTACATAAAAAAGTACATTGCAGATTATCTTATTTGTTCGATGTAACGTTTTGATTAAATGTTCGAAAGGTTCCCATGAAATTCAGAAATCATTACAACAGATGAGAGGTGTGACATTGTGATCTGTAATGACACATCTTTTGGCGATATAAGCGGGGTTGTTTTGATCGAAGGACCTTTGATCGAAATTCCATTACTAAATATCCTATAAATGAATATCCCTATTTGTCGATAAAGCTGTCTTAAGAAGTATAACCTTTTTAATCAATACAAAGGTATCCTAACGACGTTGTCCGGTCTGGCCGTCCTGGTCGCTCTCTTTGTCAACTACAAAGCGACCATCTCCTTCTTTCTGATCGAACCCTCGGTTTTTGTCGACGACGCAATTGACATTGATGCGAGATTGAGGAGAGATGACACACCACTGCAAATATTATCGGTAATAGTGGGCACTCATGTGTGACATAATGTCGAATCAGAAGCCGTATCCGGTCTGCTTAACCTGAAACTTATCAATTAGACAAATAATAAAGCAAAAGGAAATAAAGGGATTTGAAATTAAAGATTAAGCGCTTCTATGTAAGTTAGCGTCAAATTCAAATGCCTTTAAATTTTGGATGTCAATAACTCATATAAACACCACTTGCTAGTTATATGTTACATAATTTTAATTTAAAAGCAAACATGCTATTAGTTTTGATTTATGACAGTTTCAGTACTTGATTCATATAAATCTGTATATAAATATACATATAAATTTCCTCTTCAGAAATTCGAAGAGCGACGCCAATCCCTCCGACCCCCTTCATACACAAACCCCGACTACAAACTCGGCTCCATGCCGCGTGCCCATAGTTTTGCCTTCGACTTCGATAATTCGCGCCAAAAAATCGCCGACGCTGGCGAATTTACAAAATCGCATAGAAAATTTGCTACCGCTGGAAATAGCGAAACTTCGTTCAGCAAGACATCAATAAACAAAGACAGCAACCGTAACCATGGTTACCATGATGATCATGGGATCACCATAACAACGTCACGTGACGTCATAAATGAGGAAGAGGAAGATACGTCATATATAAATGAAGCGTATGACGTCAGTGACGTCATGCCGGAAGAAACCTCAAAGCTTGACGCTTGTCTATTGGCTGATCAATCTAGTCCCAATAATCAAAAAGGTGATGTGATGGTGGCTTCGACGTCAAGTAATAATAGACGTCGGTCTATGACGTCATCAAAAGCTGCAGATTTTTCTCAAATAAAAGGAGGCCAAAGTTCAGGACATCATGATGATAAGACATTAGCTGAAAATGATGTGTTTGAATACGAGAATGAGGTAGAACAATTGTATAAGCCTCAAATCGTCAAATTGAAAATATGATGCTATAATTTTATTTAGAATTACATCAATGTAACCATCAACTATTCAGTCAAGAAAATATGAAATAATGTCGTAGAAATAGATAACGTAACAGTTAGACGGCGCTATTTAGGTCATGTGGGGGGTGTATCAGCTTGTCAGGTAACTACTATGATGTCTTATCATTGTTGTTATTCTATTTAGGCTCTTAATCCCATGATGAAATAGAGAGATGATATCTCTTGCATATTTCTCAATAATTTATTGACATAGGTTCAATTTGTAAGTGTCCATTGAATATCTGTGCTTTTTGACAATATGATAAATATTCATTATTATTTTAATTATGATTTAGGAAACAAACATGGTACAAAAAATGCATAATATTATGTTGTTTAACATAACCAACTAAACAAATTATATATTCAAATTAGATAATAATGCCACATCCTGCAAATATATGCATATTAATTCTGGTTTCTTTTGCCAGCTGTATATAGTTAATTCTTCATTGTTATATAAGTTATCATGTTTGGATTCCATGTTCAACTTGTTAACCCATAAGATTTATGCATTTGTATGTATATATTCAAAAGCAAACTTACAGTTAGCATGTATCGGTTTAATGAAAGCTTGATTATGCTCATTATAATGTTAAAGCGAATCTGAGAATTTCGTAGCTTGATAGACATGATTGAATTTATCAAGGTAATGATAAAATAGTTGTTTAAAGTCCCAGGATCACAACACTAGTCTTTCACTTACAGATACATGGAACAACCATGACGCTTTTTGAGCTTACCTTAGATATGACTTTGTTCATTTTTTACGGTAATTGATTTTTTTAGATAAGAATTCAATAAAATGTTAAAGTCACATACTTATACATATCTTATACAAAAACATAAAACAGGTATCGTTCCTCTGCCCCATGGAAAAGGGTAAAGTTTTGCTAGTAGGCTGTACTTTTTGTTACTAACGTTACATTGTATTTGAAGATATACATAATTGGTGAAATTAAATTAGTATTTAAATGAAACATTGGACGGAAATAAGTTATTGTATATGAAATTTTGGAGCCTAAAATATATTCAAGAATGATTAAAATACGTTTTGTACCTGTTTGGGTCATCATAAGTTAGGTCGTTTTGTTTTACCTCGCCATCCTTATTATAGAATATACACTATTTCTATATATACTAGTTGTTGATAAGAAATATACGGTTTTAAACGTTATAATCTAAATAATATTTTATTATCTTTGCTGTTGGTATAATGTACTCATTGACATCACAAACTTGTATATACGTATTTTAAGAGACCATTGTTTACGTAAACAATGATTCTACATTGGGAATTTCCAATTTGTGTGAATTTATTAAATTTCAATCGTAATGGCTACAATTTGTTATCAAAAATAATTGTCAATATTGCTCTTTATTGGTACTTATTACTAGCTTGGCTTATCTGACGCATTTATTTATTACTAGCTTAGTCAAATATATTATCAAACTTGCATACATCTTATGATTTAAACATTTCATATTGAAGAGAGTTTACTGAAGGCGTTATTCCGCCAATCAAATATATTCAAAATTATCATCCGTATATTATTCTAAAATTCATAGGAAATATTTAAATCATGATTGTGACGTCATCCAATAGGTTTCCTTTGATCTTCGCGGGATACTATTTCCCACGAATCGCCCGCATTTGCGGGAATTAATAAATCAGCTGATCAATAATTCCCAGTTTCTCCCTTAGTAATCTGTCACATTCCTTGATTCATGAGTGACACCAACTTCTCAAACAAAGAGTGATTAGTGTCACTCATGATTCAAGTTATGTGATGAAGGACATGTTACTTAAAATTCATAGTAGTCTGGAAACATCAGAAGCGTTTGTTGAGCGATTCCTTAACAAACGCTTTTTTTGTGTGTTTCTAGGATGTCTTCAACGCACATTGTTTAAAAACGCAACGGCCGTTTAAAGAGCGTTTTGGATTTTCTTATGAATACATTAGAAAACCCAATTGTTACGAAAAAGAACCTCGACAAACGTTTCTTTTTTTTTTAAGTTTTATTTTACTACAAATATGTATTCCAATACGCCAAGTGCGTTTCTCATACACCAATTTTAAATGGTTTAACGTCTGCTTTCATCATTTCTATTTCAATGCTTTTATTAATTCATATCATAACAAAGAATGAAAAACCAACTTAGCAAACAACTTCTTCAAAACTGAATGGTGATATCGTCATACGTCCCGACGTCGGCGCCAGAGAACATAAAATAGCTGATTGTAAACGGAAAAACGCGAATGCCTAAAAGTTGGAACGTCTGGATAAATTTCCACTCGACTAGGATCGTCCGTAAGACGTAAGTCGCTTTTAGATGTGTCGTCACATAGACGTTTTAATTTCGGTCCAACTGAAACGGTGACCTTTCCATGCGTTGTTTCAATGCCAGGAAGAGTTACACGAATAAAAAATGCATATCAAAATGATATTAAACCTTTAGTTTAAGTTTAATCAATTTGACGTTGGTTAAATATATAGCTTCGGAAACAAATATGAATATATTCGTACCTGCTTTCTTACTGGTTAATTGAAGAAGAAAAATTATATCCATTTTTTTTAAATAATTAAACCTCTTTCATTATCTCCTTTCCAATTCTTATTTATATAAGGATGATCTAAAACTAAGCTTTAGATCGAAAATAACTCTCAGCGTCCAAAAGAACGCAAATTAACCTATGTGGCGGAAACACTTTAAAATACAATTGAATAGGTCTAAAGGGTTGTGATAGAAAAGAACTAATGGGATTAACGGGAGTGTAATTATATCATGACACTTTGTTCAATCAGTAATTTAAATTGTTATGAGTTTTGCTCAATCAAGATTTAAATCAGAGAAAGCATTCAAGTTTGGAATTAAAGACAAAACCCTCACCCTCCTACGTCGGGTTCGAGTTTGTCATTAATTCCTTCACTTTCATGCTTTCTCTTATTCAGAATATGTAATATTTGTACGAAATAGTCACTGAATTATTGTTTCCATAACTTTTTGATAGTGACATATACTTCTCAAAACAGCTTTATCAGAAATATTATTGCATATTTACTTTAAATAACGTTCTTTTTGAACGTTTTTTAAATATTAATTTAAAATGACAATTATAAATATATTTTTGAAAATAAAACGTTTATTTAAAAGAACAAATAAATCTTATCAACTGTTTCGTTTTAAGATACATATTCAAGTCATAGATATCGAAAGATCATGTGAGGGTTTGTTTGTGGTAACTTATAATTATAGATAATATCAATGTAGGACTTGTTTTTCTGAAATCGAAAAATAAAATCGGAAAAAAAGTATTAAAGTCGTGTATTTCTTTGTTTTTGGCTTGATGACGATGCTTTACGAATGAAAGTTACCTGCCCAAGGCATCATGTCGAAACAAATTATGGATCATGTAACTGTGCCGTCCTTTTTTATTCGTATAGACAATGCTAAATTGTAGCCACCGTCGCATCGTATTTTCACCTGATTGACCAAGTGCAACGAGTATTTTATTGTAAAGCGACTAATGGTCAATGCCTGAACCGAAACCTGAATTGACAAATATCAATCAAAACTCGTCATATTTTTGACAAAGATAACATATTACAATACAGTAATTGTGAATCAATTGCCAATCAAACCTTACTATACATTATATTATCAATTAATCAATATCGAACATGATTATTAAAACAATTGTTGCAAACATGTTGATAGTTTCAAACCTTTAAAGCAACGGCCAACAAAAAAAATAAGAAAAAAATAGTTTCAGTGCAAACTCCTAGTTTCTGTCTTTTAAAGAATCAAACAATGATCACAGATATGGATGCAAAATGAAATATTAATTATATCAAGTTTATCTTGATTTGGGTCTTGCATTCTAAAGAGCCATATGACTACTATTCAAACAAATAATCAGCACAATAATGAGCTGTTTTTCAAAAAAAAATATAAACTTTTGTCATCAATGTTTGTTATACTATTATGATCGTTTCTATATTGTATATAACCTGAATTGCAAACTTTCACCTTATTACATTTTTTTTTAAATCAAATTTGATTCTTTACTTAATGAGATGAGAAATTCCGGCGAAAAATAATGAAATCATGTAATAAAATATAGAGTGAGTTTGAAGCTCTCGTGCCTTGTTTTCGAACGCACAGCCATGATTTAAATTATTAAGATTTTAAGCCATGCATAATCTGCTATGGTATCATCATATAGCTACTTATACGTTCGCAGTTACATTTATGAAAGAAAAGCGTTTTAAATAACAAACTAGATAGATATATTCATAGAATATAAGAATCTGATTTCTTTTCTTTTGTTTACAAGAGAATTATTTTTAAAATGCTTCATTTGAGACATTGCTGCTGCAATACAGAACTCGCACCATTACCAATTAGGATTGTGTTGGGAATAAAGAT
>LQRL01184349.1:32297-59389 GCA_001703475.1 Hydroides elegans
TATTAAATCATAATATTATGTTTGCTAATTTTCATATTCGTGAAAGGGCCAAATTGTTATTTGCCATCAAGCAAATCGAATGTTTCACGCCTTTGTCTTTTTATCATACAACATCAAAAATCTACTTTCCAGTGCTCAAATTGACCAAACATTAAATCAGTGATCAGGCGCGGATTTAGAGGGGAGCGCACCCGGCGCACGCCCCCTGTTCGCCCTTATATGTAAGACCAAAAAATAAATTTGCGCCCCCCGGTTCAGTCTGATAATTTTTACTGTTTGCGCCCCCCGGTTCAACATTTTCTGGATCCGCGCCTGGTGATTTTTTTCTATAACAATAGTCACTGCAGCACGCCTCAATAAAGGCATTGACTCATCTCTTGCCGTAGGTAGCGTAGGCACCGCCCACTGTACATAACTATTTGCAGCCCCTGGGGGTGTGTCTTGTGACTGACAGCTGCAGTCAATAGATTGCCTGTATGGCGTCATAAGAGCAAGGTGCATAAATGCATGCTGTTTATGTCATGTGATGTCGTCTTAACCTGTTAACCAATAGGGGACGGGTATATTCGTACAGTGCTGGCAGCGTTTAAGGGAAAATCTGACCCGTTTTTGAATAAGGATTCATTTAAAATGCTTGTATTTATTATACAAAATAACATTTGATATGTTTAACTATACGAGCATAAACACAAAAGCATAATTTACGCGCTGATATCTCTTCTAGCTATGTAGGATGTCTAATTGATAGAGTAAAGTGTTCCACAAAATCCATAAGTAGGTTGCGGTTCAAAATCGCACGAAAATAATATATGATTTCATTTACGTAAACGTAAAGAAATCAGATAAAAATGTTGCACTGCTATAAAACATATAATAAATTTCCGGTTGCTTGAAAAAGCGTTGCTTTTGAATGAATATAACCGCGACCTTTCTCTATGTTTCGTTGATTATTTCTATACCTTTCTAGCTGACAAAAAAATACTACCTTGCAAAAGTCAGGCCAAATATACACATATACGCGCTATAATCAGCAGTCATAGAAGAGGTTATACTGAATGTGTTGCAGGATTGCATTATGTTTGCAAATGCAGGTTATAGATAATATGTAGATTGTTTAAATGGATGTCGGACAACTCATATAAACCAACTTACCCAAGTTGTGACTCACCCAAATATTTCTGTCAACCAACCCAACTCATTTTGTAAAAAAAAAATGTTATATGTTTTTTTTTACTTGTCTTTGTCCATGAATTTGGATAAGTAAATCTATTTCAATTTGGGTGCATTTGTTTTGGGTGAGTTGTTCAGATACATGATTGTATTATGCCATTGAAAACTATGTTTCTTATAGGACTTAAGGGTTAATAGACATTAGGAAGGCTCGTGATGGATTTAACATATATTTCAAGAGTTGATATTTAAAGTATACTTATGTTAATTTGTTGTTGAGATAGTTCCCACGAGTGTACGCCACAAATGAATACTACCGAAAACGCATTGGAGACCAGATACGACTTCAACTCGGCCAAATTGGAGTTGGAGTTGGGGTTAATGACAACACCATCAATAATGAAATATTGAACTAAATAAGTTTGAAATTAAAACAATTTTGAAAAACAAAGTCAAGATGTCACGGGTTGAAGATGTATCATGGGATTTAAATAAACTAATGCCTAAGTCACATGTTATGTTTTGTATCATCTGTGTGAATTGATGCAGAAAAAAATGTTGTATTTTCTTCTGTGCTTTTTTCTTCTTTTTTTGTACCATCCCTAAATATAGGTTTTATATGATCATACGTCTAAGCATGTATATTTTGATGATTCTTGTTATCACTCTCACCATATAAAATGAATCAAATTTAGCATCCTTGTATTGAATTTGGTGGCGCATACAGTTAGACAATATCCCCTTGGGCTATTTTGGCGCTCGCTCACTTCACTTCACACTGCCCTGTGCAAAAATTACAATTTGATTACTACATCAAAAAGTCAAAATTTTAAAATGCCATCATTTCGTTTGAAAGCTTTCCAAGCGGTGGTCGAAACAATAAATTAGATTAAGGTCAAAATGTGCTCAAATCAAAACTTGTTTATGTCCTTAATACGCTTTTATTATAATATTTCAACGCAGTTGTGATGACTGTAAAATATTGAAATCCTGAAGTGACGTCATTTGTCTAACGATTACCTTTTGGCAACGCATAAAGCGTTTGGCAAGCACATTTGAGAAATAAAATCAAATGTTTAATTCTAATTTTTATAGCATCATCATTTTATTAGCGAATAATTGAACATAGTCATAACTAAAACCGAAATAGCTATTTCATTTTAAAGTTTCGTGTCCCAAAAAAGTGATTTTGTGTTTTATTTGGCTCCGAGGAAATACACCATAATCAGGATTAATCTAATACTTCTCTTTATGCATTATAACAATTCGATCTCTTTTACATCTCAATCACGGTTTCCCTTATTTAACACACACGTACATTCCCTAAAAAATCCCGAAGAGTCCATTTCTCTATAATTTTGTCTGTCGTCAACTACGAAAAGGGTCAGTTATCATTCCACAATAAAGCACCACCATTAATTACCGCTTCATTACTAATTTCATCAACTTCCACCCAAATAACACCCGCTGCCTTTCACTCTTCATTAGGATTACACGGCGAATGAGCGGCTATTTCGTGTTGACAAGCGGTGCTTAGCAATAACCTGATAATCAGCGTATATCGCATCTCAACCAACGCGTATGGCCTTAATGCCAACTAGACTTACCATAGAGCCAATCCTATATCAGACTGACCGAGGTTGATTCAGTGGTAACGTTAATAAAAGCTGTTAAAGTAATGTTGTATGAACTACAGTAAACACGTTTTATAACTTAACCACTCCACGCCCGCACGCTTAACACTCCACGCCCACACGCCTGCACGCTCACACGCCCGCACGCTTTAGCGGGTGTATATAAAGGATGTAAAACATAGCCATTCATCATTCTGCCTTAATACCTCGACTATCACTTGAGCACATACAAAACCAAAACATTTATTGGCTTATTCTATACCCTTATTATAAAAAATAGCTTAAACCGCCATTCATATTTAATATCCGATTTCGAAGTGTTTTTCCTATGTTTATAATATGTGAAAATGATATGTTAATAATTACTTGATAGACACTTATTATACTATTATACTTATAATTTTAGCGTGTATAAATTTAGATTTTGGCGTTGAGATGCCAAGTCATAAAGCGCATTTATTGTATATGCAATTGATATTTTTCATATATTTTCATATTCAAGGTCCTTTAAATACTTTAATAAAAAGAATCTTTTTTTTATCATTTCAACTGAAATATATTTGAATCTAAAATAATAGCGCTGTAATAAGAAAAGAAATATACATATGCTTAACATTCTTCATTCAAGTTATTTATTATTTTAAAATTAACATGACTATAGCTGCAATTAAAACAATGATTTCCACCTCTGTGAACCGAATTATCAAAATTAGCATAATTTTGGTTTAATTGTATATTTCCTGCATATAATATCATAATCATGATTTTTATAAGAAATTGTAAGACAATTATGTATGTTAATTTATGGAATGGTTTGATATGTGTAAGGTTACTTAGTAAATTTCCTCGTAAGTAATCCTTCCATCAATCATCAACCGTCATACCGAATTTTGATATAAAATGAAGTATAAAAACGGAGTAATATTTCAGATAACATCAGCCACTATATCATTATCGATTTACCTGATGGTTGTTATCATGAATCAAACACTTTGCATGAATGAGAAGAGCGTTTAAGATAAAACGCGCGCTTCTAATTCACATCAAACTATCAAGAACGCATTTTAAACAAGATCAGTGTTAACCCTAGAGCAATACAGTGTCATAAAGGTTGTAGATTATATTTGGTGATTATATGAAACAGAGAAGGCATATGGTACAGTTACCTGCTATTCCGTCATTTTTCATACATACATTTTAGCGTCATTTGTCAGGCTTTGAACATCACATTAACGTTACAGGGATACAGGTCACATAATAATGTATAGCAACGTTTAATGAAACTCAATCATCATGGCTTATGTAAAGCGTACCTAACTATTCGTGCCATTCTAGTTCCAAAAACAAAGCAAACAAAACGAAATATTTAAAAGAAATTACTATTGATAACTGTTGTGACAGAAATTGTGATATTGCAACTTTTAGAATTTACATTTAGAATTTTGTCTCAAATCTCCGAAAATGAACGTCAGTACAACTTGAATTTGCATTTTGGTTTCTAGGGATGGGTAAGTTTTCATATTTGGGGGCCAGTTCAAAAGCAGAGCAGAGATATCAATTACGCAATCTATCAAGATATATGTAGACTCGTACCAGTACCAATATAGAATCGAATGATTGATATATTGTCATTATTTACATAGACAAGCGAGAGGAAAGGTTCAAATAGCAACTTTGAGAATTTCACAGTGTAAGTGCCGGGCACATTGGTAGCTTTTTTTTCGGTTATTTTTCCAAACTACATGTATCCTTGTCTTCCACAAGTGCACTTATGTCTGCCAATTTCTAGCATTTTCAAAGCATTAACTGTTTTATTATTATTCCCACTCGGCAAGACGTCCACTGACGTTGAGCGGACGTTCCAATTTGGGCCTGTATGAAAGTTTTCCGGACGTCCTTATTCGTCGCGGACGTAGAAAAGACGTAGCATCGACGTCGCGTCCGAATCGGACGTAACAATTACGCTCTACGGACGCCGGGACGTAAAAGGACGTCCGGAAAACTTTCATACGGGCTCAAAGTAGGTCGTCCTCTCTACGTCACGTCCGAACGCGACGTACTATGGACGACCCTTGCCGAGTGGGTTATTTATTGTTTTGAAATAGTCTGTTTAAGCATTACACGAGTTTGCTAACAATTAAGAGCTGGCAGATAAATGTACTTTGATGCACAGAGTAAAATAAATTTAAACGTTCGATTATTAAAGCGTCAATTACAGCTCTTAGACGAAATAGTAATTTATATAATGTTATTAAGATATCAATATAACATTTTATTAATGTAAACCGTACTTTCTCCATGACGTATGACAAAAATTATAAATTAACAAGAACGTTCATTTTTTACCGAGGGCGTGTATAATTTAAGATTACACACACAAATGCACTAATGAAGAAAATGACTGGTTATTGCGTTCCTGTTGTGTGAAAAAAATAATTAATGCCCTTCCCTGGAGGGCCAGGGTATTTAACGAAAACCATTTCACATTTCTACAGACGCAATAAATCAGAAAGCGATATTCGGGTGCACCGGTAGTGTCGAATAACTTCACAAAGTCTAGGAATCAGCCCTCAATGTGCTTGTTTGTGTTAGTTGACAAAGTGACGTTGTTCAACACCGGGCCAAGTGCAATCACAGAAGAAATCACATATATTCAATTAATATTCCGAGAATCTAAACGCACTTTTTCTGGAATAATTTATAAATGGCGACTTCATGATTATTCGAAAACGTAATCAGGTTGCGATTTACACAATCCACAAAAACTTTCATCAAATCGTTTATTTCAGTAAATTACATATCACAAATCTTCCCCATTTGCAATTATCTCAACACGGTATTGTTTTAGGTCTCTTATAAAAATTGAATTGTTAATTGCTTAAGCAGGGTGTTCAATTAAGTAAACACTATTTCATCACCATTACATACGTTTATCATTTTTTTACAACTTAGTTTATTAGTATTTTTTTTCTAAAAACGTAGATCTGTCACAAGTGAGGGTCGAAATAGAAAGCAAAAATATGTGTAGGCTTTATAACAGTTTTTTTTTTTAAATAAAATATGAAAAGGTCTATGCTATCGACACCTAAGACTCCCCTTGTATCTTTCTGCACACAATAGAAAGCAGGTAAAAGGCTAGCCAGTCAGTATAGTATTATCTTTTATTTCATGAACTCATGTGCAAATAAATATGAATCCATTTTAAAAACTGTTTTAGGCAAAATGTATTATAACATTATACAAAGTAGGCAATAAACGTTGAGTAAACGTATCACTTAACCATTTAAATACCATTTCTGTAGATCATAACTTATGCCTTTAATAATTACATCATATCTATGCATAATGATCCCCCATATCTATCTATATAAGACTTTTTCTTGACTAATCCATAGTTGTTCGTTAACTACTCCGAATATGTTAAAATGTTGGTCCATTTCGTATATCCGGTTGTGAAAGGCCGAAAACCCATCACATTTTACAAAAATCAATTGCATAACCTTTGCTATTAAATCTCAATTTCTTTAAATCTCATGTGAACGCTAAATACCAGTCAACTCACCCCAAAGGGACTTCTAAAACAAATTATGCGATGTCCCTCGATTATTTCAAGTATGATGTCATCTTCATATTGAGCTGACATGTTGAAATTGCTTACCCATCAAATTAAAAAGAACGAATTGGTTACGTTTGGTTTTAAACGTCGTCATGCCGTCTAAACGTATTTATAAGTAAAGCAGTAGACACGACATGCCGTTCAAAGTGCGTCTGAAAATGTCATAGGAGATACATGTGCCTGTACATAATAAATAAATAAAATAACTCTGTGACTGGAAAGTTTTGGAAATACAAGCACATATACGCCCTCAACCTTCTTTTTACTTTCATTATCATACTTAAATTTCATAGAAATTTCGATATGAAACGATATCACAGGATTCCAAAATTGTTGGTCACATTTTCTTTTCTTGTGACGTCAAATCGACATATCTTGACGATTCAGAATATATTTTATCAAGTCGACCATTATCACTTTCCTTTTTTGCCTTATGACCCATCTCCCCCTCTCTTTTACAAAAAAAGGCGAAATGTTCAGAATAATTACAATTGTTATTTAGTGGCAGACCCATTATTAAGATTTGTCAGCAATTTTGTACTTGTGTGAGTTCAATTGAAGTTCATACACAGTGACTTGTGCCTTAAAGCTAAATCGAGTTTTGCGTAATTATGGTTTAAAACGATCCCACTCCACAAGATATGTGGTGGTTATATCACATTCGTATAAACCCGATGCATCAAAATCTCATTTTAACGTTTATTTTGTTGAATTATTTCTTCTATTTCCGTTTCCCTCGCTTCATTAAAATATAAAGCTGATCACATAAATGCAATTGGTGGTAAATTCTCAATTCTAGGATCAAAATTAAGAGCAATATTATCTATCATGATCGGACAAGGAAAAAAAACAAGGGATGGAAAAGAAATCTATGACCATTCTTGTTTTCATACGTTATTCATATCACTTCAACTTTGACGGTTAAAAACATAAGTTACAAATCTTCGTTTTTCGTGTTGGCATTCACTAATCCTATAAGTATAAGTATTGATTTTATACGAGACAATAATATATATTTATTAACAACATTTAATGTAAATGATGTTTACATTGCAAATGTATGTCAGTAGATTCAACCCTGGTCATCCCAACACGCAAGCCAATTATCGGTTATTCACCCAATGTCAAACCCATCATTTTGTGTCAAAAAGCTAATATAAAAACTATCATATATCAAACCAAATACATATGTTATCTATATCAATCTGTGTGGCCAATGACAGAAAATTGCCATAATTCATGAAATATTTTCACAACATGCTTATGCTAAGCTTTTGAAATTTACAGCTTATTTTTGAACGTAAATTCATATGAAAAATGATTAAGAATTAACAAGACATCAACTATAATTTGATTGACATAAAAAGTATCTATTGAGAAAAAATGAGTACAAATTGATGTCAAATTACTTCAAATACCATGCATATATTATCGAGTGCTTATTCAATACACAAATCGGAATAGTGAATATTGAGTGGCTCTTTCCTGTTTCTAATTATATGAAACGGTATATTTGTAACACAACTTGAATTAGAATATTGTAAAAGCAACAGATATGTTGCGATTAGTTAGCATTTTAAATTATGTATGCATCCGTGATATAAAAATGTAACCTAATATGACTTCCAAAATGGTGTACAGCATTTTATTCATATCTCCATTTTAAGTGAAAGTTCAAGAAGTTGTCACTTATCTATAGCAAAAAAATCATAATGACACATATAAAATGTAATCATCGCAAAAATTGCTGACAATCCCCCATCGTTAATGATAGAGCACAAGCAAAGAGCTCCCGTAGTTCCAATGTGATAAGTGTAATCTGACATGATTGCTTGATTTAAGATGGAATTTATTTGAGAAAAATGCCATGGTTTTTGCCTGTATTTCCATTTTTCTATGATAAAGAATGTGTTGAATAATTATGATAGATTTTTCATATGATTTGTTGCACCAAAAACGTTCTCATTGGTGATGGTGCTGTCAAAACATATCCTGATTTATATTTTTATGGATATATTTTAAAGAATAGCTTCATAATTGAATATAACCATCCACTAATAGCACTTATAGCAAAACTCAAGGGCCATGTATACATCTTCAAAAGAACTGTAACACCAAAGACTTCCCGTTTTGGCACCAAACGCGTTCGTTTTGGATGATAGCGCTGACAACACATGGCCAAGCCACTCGAGATGTGAGAGCGCGCGACCCTGAGCATGAGAGAGTGCGGGCGTGCGGACAGAGTGCGTTATCATGATCCAGATTTTGATGGAACGGGTGTATATCAGAGTGCGTTATCATTATTGGTCATGATCCAGATTATGCTTGAGAAGAACGTCACTCGGAGGATTCGTTGCGTATAAATGTGTTGAATTTAGTAGATGACACAAAGAATCTATCGCGATTCGACGTGTTATGATACAAATTAGGTGTGAGAAGAGCGTCACCAGAAGGGTTACTATGCAAGATATTCGTGGTTTTTAATCACATGTGTTAAGTAAAAGATGTAAGAATCATTTCAAATAGCGATTTTGTATTGTCAACTCGATTTAAGACTTAATCGATGTACAACTGCAAGTGGTTTATATCAAGAAACAATTATACTAGTGCATTTAAGCAAAATAATGGAAATGAATTGACTTATCAAATAATTTTACATTTGTGAAAGATACTGAGCACCATTTATTATTATTTTACGTTTTAGTTGCTCAAACATGTATTTTATCACTGCATAAACTACCATACCTTTAGAGCCGATTCTGTCAGATGTTTAAGATCAGAACCTTGTCTCAAATTATCACTTCCCTAATCCAAATCCAAAAAGAAAACAAATTCCATAAACCTAAATCAAGGTAAGCAGCAAAAGCCAGAAATCGTGTGACCCTCATTTTCAAGTGACTTGTATTATCACTCATTGAACACTTACCTGGCAGCAACCCGAGGATGGATTAGCTTGACAGGGATTTACTTATCTGTGGAACATGTGCAGTTCCAGATAGGTATTGGGCCTTGCTATGGGTATTTTGGTCTGTAGTTTACTTTGTTATAAGAAATATCGTCTTTTTCTTTGTTCTGAAATATTCTTTTTTTTCGCGAGATTCACTTTTAGAAGCCTCATCTATGAGCATTCATCTTGTATATAAAATGAAGACAATGCGTAGGTTGCATCACAATTATATCAGATGAACATGCATATTCATATCGTAATATACCTCGTTTTTATCGCCTGTGTTTTTTTTAAAGTATTCATTTGGACAATATATACCCAAACACAAAATTACGGCAATGATTATTATCTAATATTTATTAAAGAAAGAGTAGATAATTATATAGCAACAACGATTAAATTAACTGCAATAAATGCATAAATAGATAAATACTTGAATTGTTTGATGTAACATTTAACAGAAAATGATAATTGAAGGACAAAACGAAGGACAGTGAGAATCCTTTTATCATGCACTTAGGTTTGTGTTTGTATTCGACCGACCATCTTAAAATAATGCATATATGCATAGTGCATTCCATTTATTTATATGGAATTCAGCGTCAATTATCCTACAATGTATAAACATAGAATGAAGCCCTCTTGATATCTATACACAACATTTCCCAGAACTTATTACTCACTTGGCATAAATATTTTCTAGCATGACATAAACTTTGAAGGTTTACCATTGCTTACTTGGAAGTTCCAAATATTTTATTGATAACGGTGATTTTCCAAATCTCATTACATGATGAAATTATTTGGGTCTAAGTCTACGACACAAACAACATAAACTGTTGTGGTTGACGTCCCTACATATTGTATCATCGTAAATATTGTCAACCGATGTCATATGTCTTGTTTATTTCATTTTCTATATTAAGAAGAACACTATCCGATCCCGTAACCGCCATCCCCAGCCCCTCTTATAAAAACCAATAACTGAATGAGTACCCCACAACTTCACAGCTGCCAAGGTTGCGATAATGCTTCGTCACGCATTCTTTTCGTTCACACAACCAATCACATATCGATTGATTAATGATTCGCGGGATAAGAACTGGCTATGGACACAGCGACCCTATAGCCCATGAACCCCCAATTGGATCATATCTGTCGCAGCCCATTCTGCTGTTTGCGTGGTGACAGATGGGTGGATCGGCGAGACATGTTGGCTCCTTAACGTTTAAACATTATTAGTTGATTCCTACCGGATTTAGATGTTGTTGTGTTTTATTTACTGCTATTTTTTTTTTGGTTTAGACGACAGGACAAATTTGAGAGCGGATTTAGAAATTTCATTACAATAACATGCAGATGATTTCTAATTGTAGGGGAAATCCTCGTTTGCGATATGTTTTTTTTTCTGAAGTAGTTTTGATGCAACTAGGGTTGATTTTTCTATTTATTACATTGTCAACAGATTGTTGATCTTCGGTCCTTACTTCGAACTACGTTTCCATTGCTTTTTCTCGGTTTAGTATAGTATTTCGTTGATTCAATCATGTTATTTGGCATCATGTGACTTATATTCCGGATCGGTACCTATTTAAGAATTCATTTAAGACTTGTGTGCCATATTTCTCGGGATTTTAACAATAATATAATAACAAGAGTGCCTGAACGATCTTATATAAAAACAACAATAATTAACACAAATTTAAGCATTAACCGTTATCTACAACAAGGAATTATCATTACCTATTGTATAGATATCATCACTATTTGATTATTATTTTAACCATTTAATCATGCAAAAATTGCGCCTTCATACACCGGCTACCATCCCAAAAATATACAAAACCTTACGCATTTATAGGAAGTCAACGTCATTTAATACCTCACTGACCTTACGACTATCTTAACCCTTACATAAGTGTGCTGTGTCAACTTGAATGAAATAAAAAGAAAACTTGAATGAAAACATCCACAAGACATCGACACTCATAAGTGCCCGAGTCCCCCCAATTACGACGCGAGTAGAAAACCAATATTGACTTGAGATGAAAAACTATAGGGCACCAGTCCAAGGTCAAAAGGCATCAATGTCAATATTACGTTTTCTTTTTTGCGTCTTTCTATAGCGTGTATTGACTATAATCCCGATCAGCAATGACGTCGTTGCGACGCTACTTCACGCACTGACGTTAGAGACAATCTGATAATACGCAAGGATACTGAATGGCTATAAAGAGTCAATAGGTCGAAGAAACGACGTCATTGCACATTATTCATCAAACATCAAGCTTTTTGATGTTAGATATAACAATGCTATATCTGTAATAATTTCAAACTAAATTAGCAACGTTTATGTAACGTTTATGCAACGTTAATGCAACGTCCAGCAGCTTTCTATCCAAAAGTGACTGTCTTCTTCACCTTGTGTAGAGCCTATAAGTGATCTCATGTCAATTATGACGATTTTTATGTTTATTGAAATATATCATTTCTCTTTTTAGAGCACTCTGCGTGTCTGTGCATCCGTCGCCGATCGGTGTTTACATGGATGATCCGCTTGACATTAATTGAGTCTTTTGATCAAGACTAGTTTCCTAAAGATGATAAATTGTGGTATTTATTATAGTAGACTTAGATTCTTAAAGGAGAATATGATATTGTCGATGTCTTATATCAAATCATATGCTTCTTAAGATGATAGATTGTGGTATTTAGTAGTTTTTGTAGTAAAATTATATCGTTACAAAAATACTGAATTTATTTAGAACTTATTTGTGTGTTATTTATATGATATGGATCAAATCATAGATTCTAATGCTGGTTCTTTTACTTCATGCATACAACAAACATACATACCCTACTTTTTACTTTAACTGTATTAAACATTATAATCAATGTATTTTTTCTTTAAAATATGTGTCTTTGAACCCTAGACGAATATCACTGCAGGTACAATGTTCGCAAATATTTCAAGGATTTTCGAATTCATTTGAATATTGCTTACAAGTAGATAAACGTTTGTTCGTAATTGTTACAATGTATCTCGTATTAATACATAAATAAGTGTCACGCAATGCAATATATAATAATAACCCTGCGACGCTAAACTTAATCATAAACTCGGTCGCGAGCCCTCAATTATTATGCTTGATAAGTGCATGGGAACGCTCGATGATCTGATCAATTGATGATCCATTCGTAAATTGTAAGAACCGGAATTAATGCAGAAATGTAACTCTGAGATGTCTCTATAAACTATGCTAGTGTAGGGTAATCTGAGCAATATTAAAAACCAAATTGGTGGATATGACAAAATGAACGTCAATATGACGTCGTTTTTGCGTAAGTATTTTGCGTCACTGGCTAGTTATGACGTCACAACGCCAAGAGGGTTGATTTCAATACCAGGACAAAATCTATGTTACAACATGCCGCATTGAGTGCTATCGCGAACCCTATGTTTAGATAACCGAAAGAAAAAAAAGCGCAACCGTTCATTGAATTATTATTTTTTTTCTAGCCAAATCCACTCGAAATCTCAAGTGGATTCTTTGCGACAGAATACGGCGTCTTACGAGTTGTTTACAATCTCAAGAGATCTCATTTGCAATTGTCTGATACTTATGCTCTAATTGCCCGGCTTTTATTCTCAAATTTTTATCGTGTATATGATAAGAAGGGACATAGGTTTCCGTAATCTAGTGTAATAATTGATGCGCCATTTTTTGTTTTTAGATGACAAGTGTCGCCATTGCTTTATCCCTTTATCGTGATTATTATAATATAAGATTGATGGATAATCACTTGTTTTATCAAAGTGATTGTTTTATGTAAGTCTTACAGTCAATGATGTGATAAAATTCATTGTATAGAAACACATACATTCATAAACCATTTGCATACATAAACGTTTCTACCAAACGCCATCCAGGACCCAGGGCCTCTCAACTCCCTCGATATATGTATAACAGGATGTCTTACGCTCGCCAAGTTCATTTTAAAAAACAAACGCGGGTGTGTGTACTAACCAATATATCGACAACGTTTCTAATCTTTTGCTTTTCGATTCAGATAAGTCATGCCAAACTATCTCTTGTTTGACGAATTTCAACACGTCATTAGTTTAATAAAGAGCACACATCAGATTTTCATTTTTTTATTGCAAACTTTCCAAATATTTTCGAATTTGGGTCAGTATGTAAACCGCTTAACCACCAATATATTCAAGTCGGTTACCGATCCTAAAATATCTTCTTTTTAACCATATACATTCACGTACCCGCGGGCGATAATATGCGAGAAAAAAGCGAGAACCAAAAAATGATGCATCATCCAAAAAAGTTCGAGACATACACAGTTTCCGTTTAGTTTCTCATACGTCTTCTTCAGGGCTAATGCGCTTAAGATTAGGACTAACTGCTTAAATGCAGGGATGTACACCTTTTGCTATGTGTCTGCCATCTTGGATTCAATGAAAGCTTGCGTAATTCGGTAATTACATGCTTTGATGAATATATGTACGATTACAGATATGACCTTGTCGGTGTTTAGATTTATGGATTATGGTATGTGATGTATTTTTCTCAAAGATGGATTACCGTTTTTATGTTTATATTATTGTGATTTTAACTTGCTTAATCATATCCCGCCCCCTTGCAAATAGAAAAAAAAATCATATTTGTTTCACGAATTATCTTCTCTGCTCAATCCTTTTTTGCTATCCTGTTCTCAACCTTTGTCTATTGGAGAATTCATTGGATATAACCTAAATCGTGTTTTCCATGCTAAATTTCTGGAGTGCACACCAGAGAATGACCCAAAATACCTATTCGAATTTGAAGCATTGTCGTATGATGTCACCCGAATCTCATTTAAAAGTGTTTGTTTATAAACATTGGAATTCTGCGAACTATACCCCCCTAGAAACTGCAGCTATTTCCCTATTTGCTTTTACGGGATATGAGACATCGTTTTTGCGGTACACCCAGCCGTCTCGATGTGGCCACTTCTGACTTTTATCAAGCATGAAATTGCTGATGGGTGATTTAACCCGCGGGTTGTATAACAAAGTGATAAGCTCTTGAAATATATACAGGGACTGAACATATGGGGCTATCATAGGGCTATCACAGTCTCGGTAAGGCCCAACCTCTCTCCTTCGGTCTTTCAGCCCTCCCGGCACGGTACGTCCTCTTGACGTCGCGAACACGTATTTTGCCGTCCGTGATGTGATGTGCCTTGGATATGCCTTGCTTAAAGATATGCTACGTCGCTTTCGGGCTTGGTATCGAGAGGCTCATCTATTCTTGACCGATATGAAAGTTTTCAAGACGTCAATTTTCGCTCGACCTCAAATACTCGTCCTTCTTACGTTCGACTTCGTTGCGACGTTTGTACAATTATCTTTCTCTGTTAATGACCAAAATGGAAGTCCGGAAATCGTTCATATGGGCCCAAATTGAAATGTCCTTTCAAATTCCCCACGTATTGCTGAGTGTCAATACATTGATCCTTACACATGCTCATTATATACGGTAAGATACATGATGGGTATGTGGAAATATCAATGGGTACGGCCAAAAGTATCATCTTCATGAAGTTTTTCGTAATAATAGACATGAACATACATATTGGTATACATCATGTTATTGACAATATGTGTTTTCAAAACTTTTTCCCTATGTTATCTTAGGAATGGGTTCGGGACTGATGGATATATTTGGCATTTTATTTTCATAGCTAAAAAAGTTCGAAAATCTGTATTCTCATGAGATTTTATTTAGAGGAGCGGTTTTTCATTTCACCGTTGTTCCCTAAGTCACTTAAGGTTTAAATATAATAATGCGATGAAGTGTCACGATTGCATGTTTGCAGCTTTATATATAACTTTTATTCTCGAAAATATTTGTGACATAAATATTAGTAGGCCTGAAACATTATTGCATTTAGTTTTTAATCAATCGCTATCATTATAATTATGATTTATACTATAATCTGAGTAGGCTTCTAAATATCAGCATGTATAACTTTGTTCTTGAATATAATATACATATATTTGTTTGTATCATTTTTATAAAAATGAGATGTGTATACTCTGCTTGCACGCTTAATTTTATTATCATGATGTTATCATGGTAATGAAAATGGTTATTATTGTTTCGAATAAATTAATTAATGAAGTCTGTTTTCAGTATTTACAAAATATGAACAGAACTGCCAAATTAAGCCAGATTACCCTCTCCACTTAAAGCACTTACAGGTCCGATCTCGACTACCAAATGCGGCTTGATTCTAGCTTGCGTTTATGTTTTAAATAAACCCAATTGCTTTAGAGAGACTTTAATGCATGTGAGCTATTTACTGCCTTATATGTAGTTTGCTTTTTATAAGAGAGGCATATAGTTATAAAGATGGACTTTAACTAGCAAACCTTGTCTGTTAAAAGGGTGGTTTTATACATTTTTTGCGAGGATACCAAAACTGGAAGAGTGTGTTTTATGGGATAAGATTAATGTGCTGTTTAAAAAGGAAAGGCATATAATTTCGGATAATAAATCGACTGAACTGTTGGAAGAATGAATCAGATTATTTATTTATTGTACCATTAGAATTTTGTTTTTGGGATAGTTGATATCGACTCGCATAAAGTAACGGGTGTTTTAATTTGCAGTTCACACTACATTATAGCGTTCAAAAACGAGCATATTTTGTAAGATAATACACGCTACAATTTGTAAATGTAGCTTCTGCATTGTTACTAAACGGAATAAACTGTAAAAACATTCAGCACCTAATTCAATAGATATTTTAAAAGGTAACAAGTTCTTAATGTAAAGAAAACGTTATTTGTGGGTGTTCGTAGAATGTAACAGATACATTAATTTATGCTTTTTGGATACCGTAGCTGGGTGTCTCGAGATATGTTTTTGAAATTACACACATCCTAGATAAATATTTGGATAACATAGTAAAACCATTATACGTAGTTTGATTTGGTTATTGGATTATTGCAATAAAAAAATCGTTATTTACAAAAGTAATAGAGCTTTTTGTACACAAGGTTTAAAGTGTTTTTATTTGATGTTTTAGGCAGACGGATATAAATCTGGTATTGGATAGCCAAACAATTCCCTTTAAAATGGAGTAACATTTTGGATATCGTAACTATTTGGTAAGTGTTGATTATTTCAACATTTTATATATTTGCCATGGTATAAGATTTTTTTTTCATTATAAAGATCACAACAACATAAAATTGGAAACATAACAACAATTACGGTGCGCAACCTGTTTTATTTTAAACATTTTATAACGCTGATCCCTGTTCAAAGTAGACCTTAGGTAGACTCAACAATTGACAATTCACATCGCGGATCCTCACAATAAAATATAGTGGTAGATGACGAATTTTACTTTAATATACTGCGCTGCATACACTATTATGTAGATTATCATATATAATGAATTTTGTGAAAATATTTCGGATACAAAAATTCGATTTATATCAGTGTCAGTTTTAATTGATAGACAAGAAGTATGATTCTCTCATTAATAGTATTGTAATAATTCAAAATCATATTTGTTTATAAGAATTATATTTATGTTAGAACAATAAAATAGTTGTAAATTGTGAGGGTTTGTGCCATAAAACTATGATTTGTTACGTTTTCTTAAACATATGATCGTATTATTCATCTCATATTTAACAACAATATAAAACTAGTTCTAAGCCACAGTTAATTACATACTCTTAAACTAAAGCGCGGTAATTACAATTGTATCCTAATGTATTATCCGATTAATTACACTAATGCGATTTTTAAAAATGACAATGCGTGTATATACCTGTTTTTGCAATACTATAATCTAGATTTCTTCGTCGATATGTTTTAAATGAGGATGATAACTAACGAAAAAAATCATCAGAGGAACGCTATATAGCTAAAGATTCTATCCACCTGGCAAGGCCGTATCAACATCGAAAGGACGTTGTCATTTGGCCGTATGTGGCCTTTTTTCGGAAGTAAATCTTGTTGCGGACTAAGACAAAAACCGTCGTGTCAATGCTGTACCGACCAGATGATAACATGTCTATGGAGTTTTCAGCAGAGTCTTTAAAATGCTAAGTTTTGAAAATCAAAAATGATTCAGGCTAAATAATTTGTACAATTTCAACATAAAGGCCATCCATAATTTACATATATGTTTAACGTGGAAACACAGTTTGTTCACATCCATAACGGGGTCCCTGAAAAAAAAACTCAATTCTTTATACAGCTCCAATAAAACAAAACGGCCACAAGTTCAATGTATAGAATTCCAGTTATAATTGCATAGATCGAAAACATGTTTTGTGCAAATAGAGTCATTCATTGGTTAAGGACAGGTTTGGAAACACCAACAAAAGGATGACATTCACAGCACTGTGTTAATGGTGCTTAATATTAGTTATTTAACAATCACGTTAAAGTAAACAAAACTGTTTTATTTTTGTCGAAACATTTTGATAGAAATATACAAGGATTTAATTATGACACTCAGGATTCCTTTTCGATTTGTCATGTGTAGAGAAATCACAGAGCATGTATCAGTCGTAACACATTGCTGAAAATATTCCGCATATAAACGATTCCAGATGCAAATCACAATATATAAACATTTTTGATCAGATTAATTAGATGTTATTAGATGTAAAGGACCAAGCAATATCAAACATTATTTTGAAATAAAAACGATATAATTCATGTTTCGTCATGCTTACTTCATATATCATTCCGATAATTCTTTTTAATCGATCCAATTTTAAGTCTTGAAACGTCATGATTAACAGACATAATTGGTTATTCAATGTTCTTACGGTATACGACGTCCAAATAAATGAATTTGCCCACTCAACTGTCTGTTCCACGTCGCTTTCGGTGTGTCGTCGAAAGCACGCACTCTTAGCCTAAATAACAGTTTTCAAGACGTCCGTTTGAGTTCAAACAACGTCCTGTTGGCGTCTGGCTTTATCACGATGTTGCAACGAGGCTGTTCTTACGTACACTTCGACAAAATACATTCCGAAATGTTTCATATAGATTCAAAACGATATCGTCTTCTTGGTGGTGCTCGACGTCTTGCCGAGTGGGATATGTTTCACTTTACCTGTCAAACAGAAAATCTGGATCCTTTGATCATATTTTTTTTATATCAAAATATGTAGAAACATGTCTAATATATCGTTTGTTAATAGAGGAACTACTGTTCGTTTATTAAAAAATCTTTTGCAACAGTTAACACATGCTTCTCTAATTACAATGACAAATTGTCCCTTCACTATTATCAAAATATGATGATCGTAACAAGAAAGCTGGCTGGTATATATTGCACATCACTTAATTTTGGTATTCGATCTTTAATTCGCTAGTTTTGCTCATAATACATGGACATATAGAGTGATGATTTTGATGATGAGTGAACAGAAGGATGGGTAGTTTGTGGGGTAAACTTATGTTTACGTATTCGACAAAAAAATGTTTAAACAATCAATTTTGTTTACCGTCAATGTTAGATATCAGGATATTTATGAATAATGTTAAATTACAAGATATTTACCTCAGTCATGCGATGGATAGATTTTTATTACATGCACATCCCTCTTAGACAGGCTTACACGCCATTAGTATATTATAACTTTTTACCATTTCCTTCCAAGTTCAATATAATCTTCGTGCATGCACATTGTTGATATATTAAATTTGCCTTGAATGCTCTTTTATTTACAATCAACATAATTAAAATACAATATGCTATTTCCATATTTGCGCTTTCTTATATTACATATTGTACTTAATATGTGGTGTTATGTTGATCTGACACAGAAAATGCAGTTTTATTTTAACGCAACACAATTTAAAAGCATAATGCGCTTTGCCTGTTTCATCGCCATATTTTATTACATATCGGATTTCTTAACCCATTATATTTTGCATGCTATATATTTAAATCATGATTCTTAGCATTTTGAAATTTTAATTTGTGTTAATTTTGATAGTCATAAACGCAATTCACATTTTGATATAATATTTAAATCCGAAATTCCCATGAACTTAAACTATGGTTTTCCCGATTTATATTTCACTGATGCGTTCTACATGTATAATAATTTCGTTATCTTGTTCATTACGAATCTATATATTTAGTCGAGAGACCCAGTATTAACACCAATGCCACGCACTCAATCCAAGTTACTTTCTGTCATAGTAATTCCCTCATTTATTAGTGAATTCAACATAGGCCTACGCCATTTGATCGTGTTATAATTTTACAGGTTTAAAACGCTATACAACACTTCCAATCCACCCATGACATTCCGCACCCTCGACCTCTTGCTTATGCATCCGTTACCTTAATCAATTTATATTTCTACTGGGTTAAAAGTCACACCAACGCCAACCAACAGCAACCAACCATGAACACCCGCACCCTCATCCTGCTCGTTATCTTGTTACACAACCACCCGTCTCACATTTTGTTTTTCAATGCGCTTTATTCAAGGTTTTACAAACTCAAATCTTCATCAAACATAAACATTCAGCAACCATGAACATACGCATCCTAGCCTTGCTCCTAATCTACTTACACAACTATGCTCGAATTTTATGCTCTCACCCACATTCTTGCTCTTTCCCCTTATCCACTGAACCTATGTGTTTAAATACTAAATGCATACATTATAAAACATATACAGTCATTTCATATTCAACAGGACGAACCACAACACTACATTGCCAACCCACTACAACCAACCATGAACATCCACACATTCGCTCTGCTGCTCATCTACTTCCACAACTCACCCTTCTTCACCCTGGCCGAGCGCGACCGTGATCGCCCCGACCGCAGCGGTCGCCGCCGGAAGTTGCGCGAAGATCGCAACGGATTCTGCGAACTCGAACTTAACTGCCAGGGAGGTCGCGATAATGGAATTATGGATAACTTCAGCATGCCCGTGCGGGGACCCAAGGGACCACAGGGGTTTAAGGGCGATCCCGGGGAGAGGGGAGAGGATGGACTGCCGGGGTCGCCGGGTATTCCGGGTAAGTTATTTTTGTACATATATTTATTTACCTTCACGTTTCTGTATCGGGAGATTATGTTTAAGGGTTCTTGAATGAGCTCCCCTTTTTAAGCGCTTTATATACTTGTTAGCTTCCTTGGCTTAATTCAACAGCATTCGATTATCTATACATGTATATTTTAAGCATTGGAGTATTCTACCCCTATTCACATATGGAGTTCCAGGTAGGTTAAACTGTATCTTATGGGTATGTTCACAGAACGTGATGGAATCATCAGACAAACCAGATTAACGAGCCGTTTTTGCAGTAGCTACGAATTCATGTTATCTTGATTTTTAAACGAGTGTGTCATCTATGGAAAATAGATTGATCTCCGGACATTTCATGTTGAGTTGATGGAAACAAAAATGTATATGATATGACTTCAGGGACAGTAGCATAGAAATCATATCAATACATCTTTTTGGTCGTTATTGAATTTTCCCCTCGATTTCACCACTCGCATCCAAAGTATGCATCAGAGCTAGTATGTTGTAGGAACGTCTCTAGTGGAGGACCGACCATAATAACGCTAGTATTTGTCAAGCATCAATTGAAATGAAATAATCATATTGATAACAATGGTGTAATTTCAACCTCAGTGCAACGTTCAGCAAGCGCCATATACTATCATCCAAAAATGTGTCCGCGAAGTCGAATGGTACAAGCATTTCTAGATATTAACGACACTCAAAATCTAACACTAATTTTCATAAACGACGTCGAGTTACGTTTCACCTATTGGGCACTATATTCTCCGACCCCCGAACGACTTTGTGCGGCATTTTCCTCGTTCGGTCCTATATATTCTCCGACCCCCGGGTGACCGAATGCATGTCGTAAGGTGCTAAAGCATGACTGGTCAGCAGTTACTGACAAATAAACATTGTCACTTGCTGTCATGAGCCATTATCATTTTTGCCTTCACTGAATGATGTATTATTTTCGGTTTTGTGTTGTTGTGCTTTTTTGTTGTTGCTATGAATATGTTGTTTTTCATGGTTGTTATATTCTATGGAGATATGGTTTTGAAAATTCTGTAATTAAAAAGAGAACGAAAAAAAAAACAATATCAAACATACAGCAGAAATAGTTATTGAGGAGCGACATACACTTATGAAAGGCAGAACATAATATGTATTTCCCATAAAAAGCTGGTTTTAATTAAAATGATTATATAAGATAAAGGCCTTGTGGTTTATGCTGAATTAGGTTTACACTCATCTGTTTACAGAAGATGGGAAAATACACTTGGTCCATCTTTCAAAACATGTAGACTTCTAGCACAAATATTTCATGTTAATGTAAAGTTGAAAATGGGAAGATATTTTCTAACTTTTCCACAATCCTAAATTTAAGCGTTTGACTGTGCTTACCATATCGAAAATAGATTCATATAAAAATAGTGGCATTTTGAATCTCATTTTGAACATAGCTCAAATATCGAAAAACTTGAATATTTATATGGTAGAAAACAAAACGCAAAACCGCTGTCACACATCGCCCACCATATCACTGCGGTCAAAAGACCCGGTCGTTTTATGCAAAACACAGACCCGTCAACACATCAAAGGGGAACTCCTTTCACCATATTGTTTCCTTCTCGGACCCCAGCAGTCGTGTCCACGTCAAGCGACCGGACGAGAGACGTCAAAACGATGACAAGTCTCGAGAACGAGAGTCCTTTTCAAAAGGCAATGTCAACTACGGCCACTTAAGGGGCCTTCCAACTACTGATGCTGGCCAATTGATGCATTGAGGGGTATATTGCTTGTTGAATAAAACGCTGTTAGATCGCTCGAATTCCACTTATTAATGAGGCAGCAGTAAGAAATTGTTTTCGTTTTCGAAAAAAGTATATTATATAGAAACAAAGAAATTGGAAAAAGAGGATTTTGGAAGCAATGTTTAGGCAGCATGAATCACCAGAATAGTTCTAAAATGTTATACAGTCATATAACTTTTTCAGCAATATATTTTCTTTCAAAAATAAATAAACCTCAAGGAGATAAGATTCATGTTGTGTCGCCGTAATCAATTTTCCTTGGACCCCACTCAGACAAACTTCAGCATGAAACATTACGTATTACATTCTTTTCAAAGAGTTATTACAGTGTCATTAAGATTTGAGTCGCATTAATGCATTTGTAACGTCGCGGTAACGTAATTTCGCAAGTCACTAAAATAAAC
This sequence comes from Hydroides elegans, assembly GCA_001703475.1. Lineage (NCBI taxonomy): Eukaryota > Metazoa > Annelida > Polychaeta > Sabellida > Serpulidae > Hydroides > Hydroides elegans. Next base: position 54,957 of record LQRL01184349.1, read on the forward strand.
GTTAACTTCAATATAGCATTGAATTAGCTACATTGTGACTTGCAGACGATCGTCATAATTTGCCACTTTGGACCCACAATCTATAGGATTTCAAGGCATTTTTATACCGATTTTATGCATATTTTCTACATAAATCTCACCCGCAGCCCTAGTCTGCATTAGGAGTTTTATGTCGTGATTAGTTTATTAGCCTGTCGTTTTTAATCGCCATGATTAAAACATATCTGTGTCAGGCATCAAAGACGAAATGGCTTTACAGAATGTTATCTTGGGTGATTCTATATATGAGGTAATTTCACGTTTGACAAATCTTAGTAATCTATGATATTCAAATGCCTGGACAGGCTAGAAGAATGAGATTTACAAATGTGATTTTTTTTTACATTAGAAATGTCTTTTTGAATTGATATTATATACATGGATATGCTATTCCTGGTTAATTTCCTTTAAATGATAGATACCGTGAGCTTTCGTTTATCCGATAATAATCTGATTCTTAAATATATATTCTGCGCATTATCTTATGAAGGGTAGGCTACCCCACGACACATTTTTCAAAAAGTTGTTAAATCACCTTAAAATAACATTACAAGTATGAAAAACATCAAAATAATGGTTTTTGAACTTTAATATTTTGCAAAAAGGTGTTCCTTTTTTCCAAGCCAGCTGGGCTGTTCCTCCTTTTCTAGCCAGCTTGGAACAGAAAAGGAACACCTTTTGCGAAAATTGAAACGTTGAATATATCTTAAATACCTATCATATATTGCAAATAACAGTTTATTATACAATTGCAAGCAGGCTTAATCAAGTTTGAAATAATTAGTCTCAATATTTATTACGAAAATGAGGAAATTATCAAAAAAGGTGTTCCTCAATCAGCTAAAATCTCCAAGCTAGAAAGAATTTGGTCAAAATTTCCAAGCAAGCTGGAATTTGGTGGGGAACAGCTTTTTTGGGGAACAGCTCGTGGGGTACTCTTCTCTTATTTGACGTCGCATGTCTTCCCGACAACGCATGCGAATTAATGCAATATTGCTACCAACATACTCCGATCCGCTTAATGTTTATTGCATTGCGCATTAAACGTATTTTTGTCACATTCAAACAAGATATGGAACACATATGTTTACTTAACGACGTCACGCGGTGTGGTGCCTTACGCTTTGCTCTATCAAAAAAAAACATGCGACATTATAGCTACGTCATCATTTCGTTATATCTTATGGTCTCTAAACACATTCATTGTCGTATTTATGACGTTACGGTGCCTAGATGCTTGAAAGCCAAGTAATGATTTCAAATTATAAAATAACTTATATAGTTACATCTGCGCGATAACCACTTTATTCGACGATTAATGTCGCGTTTTATGAGTTTGATTTGTGTTGGCGAAAAGAAGGAGGTAACGTAGGGGTATCGTGCAGGAAATGTGCTATTTAGATAAAGTTTAGAATTCAGATATTAAGTTTAACTATTTTTTAAGCACATAAGTTTATATACACTGTAGGTGGTTGATGCTATCCTAGTAGTTGAGTATGAAATTACTACAAAGATTAATCCGAACCAATGTGCCATGTACCAAAGATATGTACCAAAGCAATGTGTCCACGCTCATATAGTTACGTTTTGAAAAACCAATATGTAAGACAGTAAAGCGACCATAAAAAGTAAAAAAGAAATAACCTCGGATCAAAATGCAATTTAAAGTAAATGTAAATAGTGATAAAACTAATAAACGAAATCATTTTCAAAAGTTCACCAAGTTTAAAAGCACTATGCCATAAATAAAACCCCTATTTAAAGTCCATTGAGGATTGATTTGAACTAATAGCTACTTTTATTCGATATGATAGCTTTTTATGCACTTATTTGTCAATTACATATTCAAATCGTGTCATACTATTATCAAATGAAATCATAGGTTTCAACACTGTATAAACGTTTCAATCTGACGAACCAGGTTGGCAAGTAGCTATTTGCAAATTAGCAGTTAGTTGTTTTTTGTGTGAAAATAGACAGCTTTCGCTTCTCGTACATATCTCATCAATAAAGGACTATTGAAGGAAAACATTCATCACAATACAAACGTGGATTCCACGTTGAATTCTGATTTTCGCGATTTTTGACTTTCAAAAGCAATTCATTGATACATTACCCAGTATTTTTCTATTCCCTAGGGACAAACTATCATACGTGTTTTTTTTTACATTTAGAATTACAATTACGTTTCTCGAGGGTCACGAGGCATTAATTTTAGGGAACCTGTCATTTAGCCATTGGTTAATGTATGAAATCAATATTTATGTTTTTCAAAGTTATATACCAAGCCACATTGTAGAAATATAAAAGCAGATATTCCCCTTAAAATACAAAAATATTCGAAAATTGCCCTTTTGTCCATCGATCAAATTAGATTGATTAAATAAACGTTAAATATATGTATATTTGTTTTAGCTGGGATCTATACTAATATACACCATGCATCACTGTTCCTTTCCTCTTTTCTGGCATTTCATTTTCAACAAGTTTTCTGATTTCAGACAAACCTATTTTGACAGCTGACGCGCGCATTTTCTTTGCTAATTGCAGCCAATTTCATTGTGTTTACATCATAAGCAAATAGATAGGCATTTGTATCCATCATAACATAAATGAATGGTTTGATGATGCTGTCAAAAATTAGGAAAAGAGTGCTTTATATCACATTTTTTAAAATCAAAATTATATGATACAGATGAAGAATCCTATAGATTCTTTAGACCCCATCAAATGGCTAATTGATACGATAAATATGGTCTATATAATATAAAATATGATCCAAAATTTCGAAAATAAGAATAATGAAATCTAAATAATACCTATTAGCCATAACCAAAATCGATAATGCTCTCTATAAGAAATGATTAGGTTTTGTGCAGCGAACCCAACATATTTGATAAGATGCCATGTAAAATCGTTGCGACATTATATCCTGATGAGAAAAAGATCTCAAAATTCTAGTGCCCTCATTATTTAGCGCCCCCTAATCATCATTTATTGCTATTCCTATCTCGATATGCGTGCATAGCTCATATTAGAAGGCGCGCGATAATTTTCCATAAAATGTTCACTGTATTAAATTACAATGAAAACATAAAATTACATTAAAGAATCATGATTCGGGTGTAATAAGGGGGAGCATCATACGTAAAACCAGGCCCTGCTTATTGCATTTCACAGCTTTACGTCACCATTAGAAATGCATAATCATATATTTTAATGCTCGCAAATAACAGTGTTTATGTCGAATTGCGCTGATAGTCAACTCTGATAAAATGCGCAGGAATCTCATAAAGTTGATTTCAAAAATGTGAAGAGATAATCAGAGAGAAGTCATTTGAAATTGCGCAAAGAGTATTCTCACTGATACGTTTATGATGGGTTAATCATGTAGTGTACTATCCTGTTTTGAACAGGGTATAATTGTATTTAACATATACAAAACTTGTTATAAATGTTTTGCAATTAACATGCATATCTGTAAAGTTCATCAAGTTCAAATTATATTGAATATAAATTTACTTCAAATGTCTTTAAATGCAACAAAAATCTATGGAATCATTGAAACCATCACCAAATGTTAAAATATTTATGGACGAAAAATCGGCCAATATAATAGGCATTCCATACTGTTTTGAGCCCCTCTTAGTAATAATCAAAGCATATGCTGTTCTCTACAATACCTGCTTGCAGTTTATAAGCAGTTATTAATAGTTATTGAGGTCTTTGTATTTGGACGATTAAAGCTACTCTAATGCACCCTCAGAACTACTTATAAACACCTATCTAATTCACCATGGATAAACAACTCTTCAAGCAGAGGCACCCAGTTTATTAACCTTTCAAATAACGACTCATGAGTCTTTGCGTACATTTATAGGATGCGTATAATTGTGTTGGATATAAATAATTAAACACAACTAGCAAATCAGCCTAAGTTTTAGATACTCGTACTATTTTTGAGTTGTACATAATAACAACCCTGAGATATGTTCCATGCACGCATGTATAATTAAGAATCCCCTAATAGTCTACTCTATGTTTAATTTTAATTAGAGATATAAAATGCATTATATACATCATACACATAAAAATTGCTAGTTTTGCAAAACAGATATTAAGGTTCGGGTGGAGCCCTAAGTTTATGCGTTTCAATATAAAACTATTTCAATAAGCTTTATATAAATGCATACTCAATGTATAACTAATATACGAATCCCGCTGGGTGCACCTGTCTTCAATAGTCTCTTACCAGGTGTATTAGGGCGAGGCGAGTGATTTGTTAAGTAAGGGTTAAGGAGCGCTTCAATATATGACGTGTTTTAAGCTCTGGAAGAAAAATATGTCGTCAAAAGTATTCTCAGCTTTTGTTTTGTTTTGTAGAATATAGTCTT
>LQRL01184349.1:59509-70614 GCA_001703475.1 Hydroides elegans
CCCGCCGTGCAAGAAGGTGTTTCCTTATGGCCTGTACTCGGGGTACATAGTAAATTATTGTGAAATTTTTCCCTAGTATACATAATCGCTCAAATGATGACCTTTTTTAAATGTGTGCAATTTTGTTAAGTTGGAGTTGGATTTATAGAATACATCTCGAATATAGGCATCTACAATATTCGTTGCGATTTTGAATTCCGTCGTTAGTTAGATTTATATAGATCAAAATCACTATACAGCATTTCAAATTTTGCATTGACGATTTATCTAACTGTAGCACTTATATAACCCATTGTAATGTGATAAAATAGATCAGCTAATGAATTCAGAGTGTGGCTTAATTAGGGCTATAGTACTATTACAGATATACAGTTACCTAATAGATGATTGCAGATGGGATTTTTTTCTTAACATGTATGATTCAACATTTCAAGTTGCATATTCATAACACCGTACTTATGTTTTATGGGTGTGGAAATTAAATTATTGCCCTTATCTTCATTAACGATTTGATTACGCTTTATTGTTGGCATCTATTCCTTGCTAAATTATAATTTTAAAATAAGAAAATTCGATACAAATATATCAGTTTTCGGGTGAACGTGATTAGATATTAATAGCTTATTGTAGCTTTTAGCTTAGACTCCTATATAAATGATATCTGATCATCTTCCGTAAAACAATAAATAGATGGAGATCAATAATTTTGAATAAATAGTAGAGTGCCCCTTTATTTGTTATTAAATTGTACTTGTATCAAACACGTACTACACTTGATATTACATCCGTTGAAAAGGTTGACAGCAATGCTTGATTGCAAAAATCCTAATGTTTTCATTGTGTATAATTCCTGACTTTCAGACGGACCCCACAAAATGTTAAAAATTACTTTTAAAGAAAAATATACGCAAATACACCAATAATTGATTAAACCGAGTACTAAAGAGGCAATTAGTTGGAAAATTGCATTTTCATAAAAAAACCTTTGATCAAAGTTATTTTACTAAAAGACCGAAAATAAAGTTTAATTCGTTCAAATAACTTGCACTTTGCACTATTGATGCATTACAATGCATGTTTAATTATTCATGCAAATTGCATTAGGATTCACATAACCACAGTCTGCATGTAAAGACTCCAAACCTGGGGGACCACTTTTTTTTGGTTTTGGAAATCTGATATTTTAACCAACTGGTTTGTAAAACTGAAGTATTCATGCTTTAACGGTAATTTAACACCTTATTTAAAACACTCTTTTGAAATAAACTTTTCAACGGATGTCAACATAGAAACTTGATATATGTTTATTTCAGTTCACGTATTAACTATAATTTGAAACTATGGTTACATTTGTCATATATAATCTTATCGATAAGGGTATTTCTTCCATATGAATATCTATATAATATCCATATAATGTAATCCAAAGCATGCAATGTTTAAGGAAATAAGTGTTTTCTGAATATACACTCCATTTTCAAGTAAAAAGGGCAAAAGTTAAAATCGTCTTATAGCACCTGAATTGCAATTGAGTCCAATACATTCAAGGGTTATACACTGCAAATACAAACACTTATATGACTTATTCAGACGATTACACTCTCACCTATTATCTGCATGTGGGGTCGAACTCATTGAATGTTTTGTGGTTAGGGCATTCATTGTATCAAAAGTTCAGATGCTCAGACAGTGTAAGTGAATACTTTTTAAATCACTTTTAAGTCATCAATATTGCTTAAATGGTTTTAAACCACATAGCAATGGTGCATATACATGTATATGTTATATATCTAATGGGTATTTTGCACTAATACACTAATTTAGAACTCCATTATTTAATATATTGTTTCAAATAAAACACATTCCACTCGGAAAAGGCCACTTTATTCCAACTGGATACAATGTCGTACCTTGAACAATGTATATAAAAATTTCAAGCGATAACTCGATTTAGTCCCTCATTTTATCCGATACTCTATTTTTTTTCAGTTGCATGATAGTACAAATATGATGCCACCCTCTTAAGCATACTAACCCTGGTCTTGAACTTAGGTGATATTTCAGTCCAGAACATATACTTGAGTTCATATGATAGTTCCAACAACAAAGTAATGCCTTGTTCTTTAAGTGCCTCCCAGGAAATAGATACCCACTCTGTCCAAAAAAGTTACGTTAGAACAATGCATGGATTAAGTGAAGAGAAAATTAACAAACATATCTTTTTTATGTACTAAATAAGCCTCTTGGTTACTAATATTGTAAGTGCCTGGTACATAAGTAACGTATCATCAAAGATTTATACACGGATTGATCAATGAATACTCGTCACGAGGTGATTATAAGAATGCAATAGAAAATTCTAGTAATCAATGCTTAACGAAAATGATATCTACTTTGATAGACAATTACAATAGTGTTTGTTTTTATAGATACAAGTATAAGTTGTATTTGCAATGTTGAGCTTTTGTTAAACGCTTATTTCGAAGAAAAACTGTACAGTTTCTACTAGACTGAGCAATGAATTGGAAGGATGGATGGTGCTGGTATCCCCAGTCATCAATCTATCATGTTACAAACATGGATCATCGGTGCATCACAATGATTCCAATGCATAATGTTAGTTATACAACACACGCCAAAGCAATTACTGGTAGCAATAATCACAGAGCATTTAAAAATGTTAACAAAAAGTTGTTTTTATGACTACACATTTATTTGAAAAAAAAAAACAACAACAAATGTTTATTGAAATGCCTGATCTGAGAAAAAGAATCGATCTGCTTGTTTGGTCTACGGATTGTCAATCCACAAAAAAAACAAACAATTGTAAAGGGATTCTTAAGGCCTAGATCTATCCACATTGTAAGCTTTTGAGTTTTCTGTCGACTTATGTTGAAACTCAAAACCATACACGAAAACTCGTGTCGCGTTTTTAAGTTTCCAGAAATCAAACATTAGAAGACAGGGTTTGGTATGAGCAAAAATCGAACTATAGTGTTGCACGGCATTATTTACGCGATTACTGCATTTTAGCATTTTATTTCTGTAATTTCAAAATATGTTAATATTATATAACTCATTATTTGTTATCGATGGCAAAACACTAGAATATTGGGGGAAATATTGAAAATGGTGTTTATTAAGAAAAATTCTCCGAGTCTTAGAATATTTTGACGATTCCTTTATTCTGATGAAATACGCCACAAACGACCCGTAATATGTTGCTGTCAATAACAAAAAGACATGCGCTTTACACTTTTTATATGATATGGGGTGCATACAAATATGTTTAAAAATAATTCAACATCTATATGGTATTGTAGTATTTAACTTGATTCCAGAAACGTTATTATTCCTAAAGGTATTATCAAACCATATGATTTTCTCTGCAAGTGGCATGTATTTTTGAAGGTTGATGAATCAAACACATCGTTTCATCAAACATGCAAATATCATTGAACGTAAGTTTGCACATATCCTTTCAATAATGCCAAGGGGTAAAAAAAAACAAATAGATTCTGCTCACAACCCAAAACGTCAAAATATTCTATACATACACCCGCCAAACATGCAGTTTAGACTTTTCAAATAATCTACCGTGAACTTGAAAATTCGGGTCTGGCTACATGAAAAGATACTTTCAAATTATGAGGCTTTATATAAGGTCCTCAACAAAAGTTCTGCAACACTTTTCAGCGACAGCACAATGATAGTGTTGCATGACTTTTGTTGAGGACTGTATATATATACATTAAACATTTGAATAGTTGATAAACATTCTTTATTTGGAAAGTGTTTTATGTTGGAAATAGTGATTTATCCTTAAAATAATAAAAAGTGCGGCCCATACGTTATTTGTTTTTTTAAGGTTGAATTCATAATGCATTGTACAAAAATACTCAAATGTACTCATGAATGGTAAAACGCTAAACGTTAAACGCACAAACGCTAAACCCTTTAACGCTAAACGTTACATGCTAAACGCTGAACGTTAAACGCTAAACCATAGCCACCCATAGGTGTGAAGGGTATATAAAGGACATCATTATGAGTGCTTATTTTAAACTCTTATATGCCCTTTCATCAAACGCCAAACGCTAGACGTTAAACGCTTAACGTTAAACGGTAAACGTTAAACGCTATATTCTGATCTTGCAAACCCTCAAAAACGTTACAGAAATCGAGAAGTTAGGACCGCGCACCACTGTACTTGTCCCATAACATGTACAGAAATTAACCCATGAAGCCATTCAATCCAGCACTGTAGATGCCTTGGAAAGCTGTACAAATCATGTTCTCTCTCTATCGAAAATCGTCTATGTGAAGCAGAGGGAATAGTCGAAGCGATTCAGCCCATTATCATTTCATTTTCGAGTGATGAGAGTTCTGAGGAAAGTGACTCTTTTTCATTTTCGAGTGATGAGAGTTCTGAGGAAAGTGACTCTTTTTCATTTTCGAGTGATGACAGTTCTGAGGAAAGCGACTAATGGATCCTTAACAAGCATCGATTAAACTTGACTGACCGATCACAAAGAATATACCTAAATGTGTTCATATATCTAAGTATACATGTTTTAAAATAAACTTGAATAATCGATTTCCTATTGTTTTGTTTGGATTGATCTCTAACAAAGGTACAACATGTGTCATATCTTAAAACGTCACTCATACCACAATCATAACATTCGTGATCAGACACGCGAGTAGGAGGGGCAAGGTTTTCGGGGCCATATATAAAGAATATATGTCAAATAAGGTTTTTCAGTCTAATGTAAAAAAAAATGCAGGCTCAATTTCATGGGAAAATACCGATTTCCTAATAAAACATAAAGTAAAAATTGAAATAAATATATGTTTTGCAACTTTGTCGTTTGTATATATTCATCTTAAAATTATTTGATTTTGTTTCTTGGTTCTATAGAAAAATGAACATTTATTCGATTTTTTTAGCCGTGCAACACTATAGCTACCAATATGGCCAAGCTCTTTAGCTGACATGATTGTTTCAAAACGTGGATCATTTGGAATAATCATTATATAAAACGAAATTCAACATTGATTCAATGCAGTTAAAGTAACAGTTCCACTACACTCTAAGGGCATATATAAGGATTACAGCTTTGTTAGGAAATAAAAGCAAGTAAAAGCTTCAAATGTGGCCAGGCCCTAAGGTGTGTTTAACCCTCACCCAAAAAAATAATAATGTTTGCGCATTAGACACGCTATAATATATATAATACATATAAACATTTCAAAAAAAAAATCACAGACTGTGACCGAAGTCTTATCCCAGGTAGGTATATCATACGCAAATGACACAGGGAACTTTCATAATTGTGTTACATTCCGCCTTTACACCAAGTCGCATATCATTTTGAAATAAATGGCTTTATTAGACTCCATCATTTGTACCTGTCGCGAGCTACAAGTGACCATTAAAGGGATACTTAGGTCCGTTTCAAGGGTCATTCTATTATATGCAAAATATCGGCTACTTCATAAGATCACCATCTTCAATGAGAATATGAAAACTTAATTTGTGAAATTCTTGACCATTTGCAACGCAATTATTGTCATGCTGAAATCCCGTTTAGCCTATTCATAACTTCATTGTAGGTGGTTTATCCCGTTTGGTTTAACGTCACACGACGTTATGCAAACGTTAAGTTCTATTAGTAGCTTCATTCCAAATAGTAACGTTTTACGCATGTTAAAGCGTCACATGTGTCAACATCATTACTCGACCTTTGTGATCTACAGACACAACGTGCATATATGAATTATCACGTACGCTTACTTTTTCAATTACGTCGATTTGTCAATGACGTTATATTTACGTTTGCATTTTATGGACGTAGCTACTTTGCAACAATGGTCTGGTCGTTATTGTCTTTTATCGTGTGTGATGTCCATTTAAGGTGGGCTTATTGGTTTAACTCACCCCGTTTTATAATCTGTTTATGGACCCTTTAAGGTAAACCTAAGGACACGCTTTGTATTGTTATGCGTGAGTTTGCCCACAGGTTATTTATTCAAGAATGGTTTCGAAGCCGTTTCCGTTGGTAATAAAATAGGACCATTTCATAAAATAATCTGACGTTTGACTTTAATATCCAATTAAACATGTCGTTTTATGATATGGATTCGGACAGTTTCATGTATCTATATAAGAGTATGGAGTTTTGCTCGAGATTATCGGGTCTTGTTGTAAAGTATTTAAATCGTATTGTATCAAACATATAAGTATCAAGCTTCAACTATTTCGTAGTGCTTTCTAGCACGTCTATCATATATCGAAAGCGATTTGTACAATTTATCTTATACATTCCCGCTTTGCCGTACAATGTCAAATACGTCATTGTCGAGATTTCTGCATTCTCGAGCGTCATGACATTCCTACTTTTAAATGCGCTTTCCAAAATCCAAGTTAAGGAGCAATTTTATTTTATCGAAATATTAACCCCGACGTCACTCTATAAAATCGTAACTGTATATTCGATTTTGTGAAAATAGTTGAAGTGGCCTGGATGAATACAGATATCTATCTATTTCACGCCCTCAGACCCCCCTTAATTCCCAACTTCGAGATCCTTAACATATTTGGCGCTAAGGCCTCGTACAATGGCGATCCTTATCTGTATTCATTGGAAGACCAACAAAGAGTACACTTAAAGCTAGAAGCTAGTAAATACAGGTTACAATTACAATGGAAACGAATTATGAAGATTTTGTATTTTGATAAAATGTTGAAGGGGTAGCGTGTATGCTTGTGTTGCCACTATTGGTGAGGGTTGTTTGGCAAATGCTAAGAAAAGAACAGTGACGTCTCTAGGGCGACGAGTTTTTTTTCTTTCTGGATATAGGCTTATCAAATTAAAATACAAAATTCAAGTTTGAGTGAACCTTACTCCGGATAAGCATTTTGCAATACGATTCGCAAAGTGGTTTAATAATTACATTTGAAAGACATTCATTTCGCTGTTGACGTGGCTCGACGTCGCACACCAAAAGGGGACGTCTCACCACCCCATTATTCAAAGGTGTTTTGGCGCAATGTACAGACGTTCGACTTTGTATGCTTGGTCAATAGAACTTGATGCGGGTTTCGTAGTTAGAGACTCATCCACTCGCATCACAAGACTATCTTTATATTCCATCGCATTTCTGTATATAGTCAAATTAATGGTTTTAGGTACACGTTACCCCTACGGCTATTACGCATATGGTCGCCCTACTTGAAAATCATAAATTAAGAATCCATTATGAATTGTTTGCGGATCGGGTGCTATGGAATTAGTAGGTTTTGAAGGGCTTACATAAGAATTTTATTGGAAACAATTAGCAATCTTCCGATGCAAGGTGTTAATCTTGCCCAAGGGCATTCGAATTAATTCATTTAATTAAATTTTTGAGATAGCTTTAGCTGCGTGATGATAACTAAAGTAATCCTTAAAACTAGAACATACGTTATATCTACAACAATGTTCCTTGTATACTGTGTACTTGCATTCGTAAGGGCGCGTTCACCCGCTCCGAAAAAAAAACGCAAACACACATTTTGCGCTTTAAACATGAGGCTTTATTTGTATAAAAACATAGTAGTTTATCCGTTCTGTTCACCCAGAATTATGCACTTATTTCGGGTGAACGCGCCTTAAGGGTTTGCAACGGGTCGAACGTGTCTGAGAAAAACCCGCGACCGAGTCATATGGACTCTGGTAAGCTGGTCAGAGTTTGTCTGATTTAAACAAACGCTATACGTGCATATTTATATTTCATGTTGACTACAATTTTCATTTTATACATCACAGTGTGTAGTTTTGAACATGCGTTTAAATTGAGCGCAAACAATATCAGATTCCCAATTTTATGAGGCATTATCATTTAGCATTCACTCACAATTAGGCATGTCTGCGCCTGAAAAACAAATGAAAGGTGTTAACATTTTCACACACTCGATAATAACACAACCTTAGTAATATGATCCCATATTTAATAAGTTTCGCTTACAATGGGTGAAAGGCATAATTGCAGGGTTCACCTTAACCTCCCCTTGCGGTCATCTCTCGTAAACACCCTTTTTAGTTGAAATTTTAGGAAACGAAATCATATCGCTTTCTTGTTTGTCCAGTTAATAACAGGGGCACCCAGTGACTCATCTTTTTAATGTAAGGTCAGTGCATCGATTCTGTCTGATATGTTAGCGATGGCCACAGTAGCCATACTATTTATACTCACAAAATTGTAATCATTTATATGTAAAACATATATTTTAGCTTTTTTTAACAGTTTTTGTTTATTATTGTATAAACAATATCGGTGATTTGGTACAGCTTTACAAACAAACGTAAACAATTTGGACGTTATTACTATTGGTTGCTCCTGTATATAATGAGCTAAGCTAGCCTTGAGATTTTTTAATTTAGTTAGAAGCGCTGCGCTGACTGCTGACCATAATTAGTTGGGAGTTGTCATGTGACGAGTGACCGAAATGACCAAAATGGGGGTTGACGAAAATAAGGGGATTTGTGAAATAATGGATCGAACCGGTCACGCTTATTGCTGAACAAGATATGAAATTGCTAATGCTAAATGAAGTCTTACGTAGGAATGACATTAATCTGAAGTAACAACGTAAATTGACGCCCTTCGGCTTAAAGGACAGAATTACCATGTTTTCTCGGTAGCACGCACATGGATTTACATTTGACTCAGTGAGACAGTAACTTGTCACGAGAGTTTATGGAACTCAAAGTATAATAATGATTTCAACTTCATGTTCAGATTTTCACTATCTATAAGCCTACTTAAATTATAAATTTGTCTTAGCAAAAACTCAAAATCCAGTCCATGTGTTTTCTCTACATGCATGTAGTATATTGAGGCTCTTTGACCATTGCAAATTGTAATTGGTCAGTTGTGTCACCCTTAGAATAATAACACAACCTTGCATTTGAGAAAAGAATCTACGCTTCGATTCAAACGCTTTTGTTCGGCTATTGATCTCATGTGTTTGTTCAAATAACTGTAAATTTGACAGTTGTAAAGCACTGTAATGTATAGGCATTGTTATCTATTTATTCATATAAGTGTTGTTAAAGTTAATGACTTGAATCAGTCAAAAAATAAATTTTAAAGTAAACTTATAATATCTGATACCCTATCTAATTGGCGGAAAGCAATAATAAGGGTATTGCTTAAATTGTCCATATTGCACATATTTCTATATATGAACGTTGCTATATTCGAGTTAAAAGAGGTTCATATTTCGATATGTGTTTAATTATTCATACAACTTACATTCTAAAAATAGCTACTACTGTAGCTTACCCACTCAGCAAGACGTCCACGGACGTTGAGCGGACGCTCTGAATCGGGCCCGTATGAAAGTTTTCCGGACGTTCTTATTCGTCGCGGACGTAGAAAAGACGTTGCATCGACGTCGCGTCCGTTATTGACGTACAAATTACGTTCTACGGACGCTGGGACGTAAAAAGACGTCCGGTAAACTTTCATACGGGCGTAAAGTAGGTCGTCCTCTCGACGTCACGTCCGCATACGACGTACTCTGGACGACCCTTGCCGAGTGGGTAATTTCAATATGAATTGAATGAGCACAATTTCAATACATGTAAATACCATTTTCTTAAACATAAGATTATAGAAGTTGAAACGTCTAAAATTATGATCAACTGATTTCTAAGAGTAGATTATTTTGATATTCACACACTTTCATATCATTCGAAAAAATATCCGAATAGATAAGAATATTTATCTATCGCCCAAATATTGCCAGATTCAAATATCTGAGATTTATATATAGGCATGTTGAGGACAATTTATAATGCACAATCTAAAGACGTCCAAAGAAATCTAATTAATAACCTCTTTCTTTAAATAATTTGACGTAACATAGATTTAATATATATTTATATGGCGTCTCACATCGAACTAATAATTAACAACTTCGCGTAGACAGAGATGGATAAGATTTTAATCAGGATTCTCTAGATATTAATGAAGCGATTTATCATTGTAACTGTCTTTCGGTTTGGTATTCGTCTACTATAGGGATAAATAGGCCTTAAAGATATTAAAAGACAACATTTTTGGCTGATACATTCAATCAAATAAGGCAACGCATCCATATATTATAAATATTATTGTGATAAGATGTCCCTATAGCGCTTCTACATTCAAGCAAATAAAACCACCTTTTGCAGAAATCCTATATGGATAGCCGTTTCTCAAGAATTCAACTAAATTGTAGAAACATGAATTGTACATGAATTTCAGCGATTCCGTGATTAAAACTCTCTATTAAAACAGAGTTTTCTGTTATAAATGAAATCATGTTCCGAACCCCTTTTGAATATCCCAACCATACGAAACAACCAAAAAACGCACAATTACTCTTAATCAGTGGGAGTTGTGTAACCACCATTAATCAACTGCATGCTTTGATGTCAAGCTGGTTCTTATTCGTTTCACAAATGACTTACATAATTCATTTGATTAATATTTCTTAATTATGTATTGCGACAACATTTAAAAAATGGTACATTTACATTTGTACGTGTAGGCATACACTGTGTCATTACGGAGTGAGGTCGGCACCAAAACATGATAAAATATATACTGTCCAAAAAAGTCAAGCCCCCCTCTAGATTTTACCATTAACGTATACAGAAAGGCACTCTTCAAATAGATGTGATAGGCATTGAAAAATCATCGATTTTCAATTGTTCTTGTGCTATTCGGTTCGTCAATGTGTAAAGTTTGCCCATAAAACCATTTCATTAAAAATGAATCAGTTCGAATCGCTATTTATGAGCAAATGTGACATGTCCCGTTAGCCATAAACATCAAATGACAGATAAGGTACCTCCGATTTCATCATGAGTTTACCCACTTAAACACATTCGATCACAACCAAATCAGCCATGGATATATAAAACACATTGGTCAACAATATTCTGAACCTAAAATCATAAAGCGATTGGTTCATCAATACAAAAAAATAAGTTTTAAAAACATGTACTACTGCATATGTTAATGGTAAAAACTGGAGGGGGGGGGGGGGGCTTGACTTTTTTGGACAGTGT